>VZTJ01000540.1:390645-458145 GCA_013397795.1 Orthonyx spaldingii
TATTAAAAAAATAAACCTTGTTTTTTTTTTTTTTTTTTTTTTTTTTTTTTTTTTTTTTTTTTTTTTTTTTTGGAATGGTAGCAGTTTATTTTTTGGTTAAAATACTTGATACTACTCAGTGACTACCATAAGAAATTTCAGGCAGGTGTCAGATTTTTGTTTAAGAAAACAGAAAGAAACATAATATACGGAACAATTTATGCTATTGCCTGAACACAGACTGACATTTAAAAGTAGTTAAGTGAAGAAAGAGAAAATTGCTACAGCTTTTGCCTTCATATGTCCGATATTTTGGATATTTTCCTTTTTCATAGAATTAACAGGCATGTTCTTGCACTATAGCAGGAAGGAGAAGGGTTGTGAAAGAAAACCTATTTTTAGTAAAAGAGCTTTTTTTTCCTCATACCTTCATCTTGTTTGTCTGTATCAAAATAAGAGCTTGAACAGGATTAAAGGTAAAGCAGTAACTGTAACTGTAGTTAGGAAGGTAATGAGTATACATTAGTATAAGGTAAATTAGGTATTAAATATTATATATGTATTCTGTCTACTCTTGCAGAAAGGAAAGCATCACAATACTATTGGGGTTCCTCTGAAAAAGCTTATTTTCAGATCAAATTACTCATGCATGAGCAACTGATACATATTTTTCTCATTTAAGGCCCCTTTTTCAATAAATAGTAACAAACTCTGGGTTTTTTTCCAAAACCACCAGAACTTGAAAATACATGTAACATTAAGAGCAAGTTTAAGAGTGGCCTTAAATAATAAAAGGCTATGTTGACACAGGCCACTGTCTTTATGCACACTCCTCTTCCTTTGATATAAACAGGAATTTTTCTTGGCTATAAGACTGAGACTAGGTCACTTCACTTCTCAATAATGTGAGGCAGAGGTGACTGAGGGACACTGTGTATATATGTGATTCATGCTGATATAGCAAGTGTAAGGGGCTCTTGTGTACTCAGAACAACAGAAGCCCGTTAAAGCTGAGTGGGGTGGTTGCCAGGCAAAGGCTACCCATGGCTTTGTTCCATACTCCTGGCTCTGCTGGAGGCAGTGCATGCTGTACCTGCTTCCAAGTGATGTGTGTGCTGTTTGGCCAGATGGACCTGCCAACATGGTCCCAGAGGTGGGGCCTGATTTGAGTTTTTCTTTTCCCTGTTACTGATTTTCATGCAAACTTTAAGATTCACATCTCTCTGAAATTTCAGAAGTACTCCAATATATTTGGCTTAAATTGGCTCAGGAAAATCAGTTGAATTCTTAGAATGATGAAGTGAAATCCTGGGCACACTGAAATTGTTCAAAAAGTTTGGCACTGACTTTCAGTGGAACAAGGATTTTGCTGACAGTTATTGTAAATAACTGAATATGAAGGAGATTTCAGGAAGAGGCTCTTCACTTAAAAGAGCCAGTTTTCTTCAAAAAACTTCGCAGTATTTTTAAGTGGTTTTATATTTGTATATAAAAAAATTAATTATTGCTACTAAAGATATTATGGAGGTCCAGAGCACACCTATTACATATGTCAGCAAAGCATGTTTATATAAAAGCAGATTCAGTTCTGAAAAGTCACCCTGAAAAACCCGAAAATACAAGTTTTGGGGGGAATGTGCAGGTAAACAGTGCTTTAGTTCTGACTATATGAAAGAAGTAGTCTTAAGGATATCAAAAATCAATGACTTCACATCTCAATTCTTTTTTAATTATCAGCTAGCACAGTATTTTTATCGTCAGAGAAAGGGATTATATCTTCAATGAGTGTACTGTTGGGAGTGGCACGAACATAAATAGCTCCTTTGAATTGTTTCCTTGATATTTTTTAGTATGGTTTACTAAAAAACAAACAGAAAATATATACTTTGGATTGTTGGGTAGGATGATGTAATAATTCTTGAGAAATTTTGGTTTTGTGGGCTTGTTTTTCCTTTGAAACCAGTTGCATAGTGTATTGGATGTTGGGCTTATGGTATACTGCAGTAAAGATAAGAAAAGCTGGACACAGCAGACAGTGGTGATGGCAACACTTTCAGTTGCTCAGGTGAGGCAGAAATTGTTGTCATTCCACCAGTAGGCCTGGGTCATTCTATCAAAACACTGAGAAAATGTTATAAGTGGGATTCATCTGACCATATCTAGAGTTTTATAATGTCAGCACTGACAGCCGAGTTCGGCACCCCTTTCAGATTCAAGAAGGGTAGATGCTTCTCTGATTCAATTCATCTTTTCCTGAAGTGCTTATTTAAAACTGGTCAGGTGAATTATTGCCTGAATGTTCCTGGGTTTTTTTCACTGCCTGTATAGGAAGCCTATAATGACTAGGTCAGAAATTAGGTGAGATGAATCTTTTATTGTGCAAGTCGGAAAAAGTGTTGAAACTGTAATTAATTTACTAACACATTCAGCATGTAGACAATATTGGGGATGAAGATGCCTGGGCAGAACTGAATTCCACTCCAAATACCTTTCTTTGGTCTTTTGCGTGTTTGGGATCTCTCCCATTGTTAATTAGTAAGAGAAGCCTGTAGACTTTGAGAGGTTCTTTGTAATTAGCCCCCAGGCATATCTGATGGAAGCCCAGTTTGTGTATGCAGCTGGTTAGACCTCTGTCTGTTTTTAGTGGGAAAGCTGTTCTCCACATTTGGTTTCACTCCGTATTACAAAGCATAGGTGGACTGCAGAGCTTCATAAACCTGGTGCCACAGGGGTGGGCATTGCATCAAGCAGAACTATCTGATAGTGAAACAATGCAGCTTTCCCTTCATTAGTGAACAGATTGATTTAATTCATTATAAATTGATGATCTTTGTTTCTCCTGAAAAGCTAATATGAAATGAACATTGTCATTGTCATAGTCTGGGTTATGTGACTCATCTTCAAATGTACAGCTACAGTAAAGTTAAGATAACCATGGCCATTTCTCTCTAAGTTTTGCTTAAATTATTGGTAATCTGAAAGCTAATAATTGTGTGGCATGCTTACAGCACTTTACATCTTCAAAGTGTTTTGCAAGTGAATCACAACACAACTAAATTTTAGAAGCAACTTTGTATTTATAGGGAAAATGAATTCAAGGGATAATGTAGTTTGACCAAGGCCACAGAGGAGTCCATATCAGAGCCTGCATGAGTTTCTGATGGTTAATCCTATGTATAAAAGCTGCCTCTTTCCCTCCCTCTCTTTAGCACATATTCTCATATATATATATATATAATTTCCCGTGTAATATGTCTCTTATGTCTGTCTAAATGTGACCTGCTATAACAAGACTAACATTTTTTGAAAATGGCAAAAGTCTGATTTGTTCCTCTGATTTTTGAAAGATACTTCTAATTTGGCAAGTTCAGTGGTACAGGGTGCTTGCTGTGTTAACACAGTAGAAACTGAATCATTCAATTATTTCCTTCCTTAAGTATAGGAAAATTCTTGTGTGTCTGGGATACCGTTAACAAAGCAACAATGGACAAATGCTGAATTTTTAATGACCACCACTGACTACTATATTAATAATGAAACTCTTGGGAACAGTTCACAAATTTATTATTAGTGGATACCCTGCTAGTGTAGTGCTACTATGTGTTCAAAACAAAAAAAATGTGATGAATGTTTAGCATTCACTTCACTTAAAAAAATCACACCCTATGCATTATGTGGCTTTCCTGAGAAAACTCCATCTGTTATGATTTAAGTGAAACACTATTTCCTTTGCAGTAGAAATAACACCATGATTTTTTTTTCAGTTTTTTTAGAGAAAGAAGGATGACATAAGCTCTAGCAGAGACATTTTGCTTTCAAATTCTTTTGAACCCTGCCTGCCTACCAAAGCAGCCCGTGGTTCACAAATGGGCTGTGCTCATGGGAGCAGATTATTATATGTATGTCTGTTCAGACAAATACAACTGAAGAGTCTGGCATTTAAATGGAGCCCATCACGGAAGAGCTCTGTCTAGGGCCTGACCTTTTTTGTATAGCTCTCTAATCAGCATGCTAGTTGGTTATTGTTACACTGTGCTATAAGGTGTGATGTCTGCAGTATACATTTCCATCTTAAGGGGAAGTAGTTGCTGTAATGTGCATGGATGTATCCTCTGACCTTGACTTTTATTTTTTTTTCTGAAAATACATAAACTTTTAGATTTTGGAGACAAGCTCACACTTTCTTACATTTTTTGTAAACACTTTTGAAACTAGGAAGAGGGTTGGAGAAATAAGTGGGCTAATAGGGCTACTTTCCCTTATTGGTATAATACCTTTGGCTGCAAGGAGCATTACTTAAAAGCAGCAACAGTGCTGCCTTGTGTTTAGATAGGCTGGACATGAGCACTGTCAGTGCCTTGGCTCTCCTGTGACCACTTGTGTGGTTTGTGTCAGTCAGAGCACATCTGGGCATCGCTGCCCACGCTGGGAGCAGGGAGGGGGATCTTTGGTCCTTACTGGTTTTATGAAGAGTTGTAGGTGCTCAGGTTGTTTGCAGGGGGAAACATTTCACCATTTAAACAGCCATTTGCTTCTGCCTTTGTGCAAGTCATGGTAATACTCACACATGACAACAACCTTTTTTCTCTTATTGTGCACCTGTCTTTGGGATGGCCAGTGCCATAATAGTTGCCTGTGGTGTAGAAGGAAATAAAGCTGTTAGGAAGCATGGGGTGTTTGAGGACATAGGGGTGGTTCTGTGGCCCAGAAGCCAAGCTCATCAGCCTTGCAGTGGGTTTGATCTCCAGTAACTGGGGAGTTCTAGGCCTTAAACTAACAGTTCCTCATGTAAATAGGAAAAGCTCCCATAGTGTTACATTGCCCGTCATTAATAGAAATGAATGAGCTAAGCAGATTGTACCTTCTGTCTGACTATATATGTGGGGTAAAAGCAGTGTTTCTGTGTTTTTATTGTTTTATAAATGCAGCCTGTTTGTCAGAACGATTCATGATCATATCATGCAGATTTTTACAGGAGGTTATTTCATACAAACTCACACATGTAGCATAAAAAACTCACAAGAAATCAAGAAATACAGCCATCATTCTTATTGCGGGGGGTTTTTTTTGGCATTGGTTACTGTTCCTCATTATAAATTTCACCTCCAGCAGTTTGTTTTCCTCTTCACTTGTGCAGAATGCTCCTTCTTTTGAGTCATCCTTGTCATATTTCTTCCCACAGCTAAACGCTACTGTAAGAATTCAAGTCCAACCAGCAGCACAACAAGCAGTTATGCCCCTAGCAGCAGCAGCAATATGAGTTGTGGTGGAGGCAGCAGTGCCAGCAGTACCTGCAGCAAGAGCAGCTTTGACTATACTCATGACATGGAGGCAGCACACATGGCTGCTACTGCTATTCTGAATCTCTCCACCCGCTGCAGGGAGATGCCTCAGAACCTCTCCACTAAGCCTCAGGATCTCTGTGCAAGGGTAAAAATTAGTAAATATGTTTGTTGATGAAGATTTCTCTTAACTGTACTTGCTCTGTGGCCCTGATTGAGAGAAAAGCTTTAGTACATCTTGCCTTTTTTTTCCCCTCAAAATTAATATAAGCTGGAGGCTCTGCTAAAGCAGGGAGGGGAAAAAAAAGAGGGATACCAATTGCTCACAAGTATCGCAGGAAATCATGATGGTTTTATAAACTAGTGATACAGATACCATGTACTCCTTTTTGTAATCTGTCTCTTACTATAATTATAAAAGATGTTTGGATTGCTCAAGTGGTATTAATTGCACTACTGTTTGGGTTTTGGTTTTTTTTTTGCAAAACGCAGTCTGGTTCATACATTTTGTGACAGAATTAAGACTTAACTCTGCATTTTCATTTAATAGTCACAAATGGGACCTGAGCTTGTAAGATTCAGTGCAACGAAATCTCTGCTACTGTATGTTACAATTTCTTGCCCATGTGTGATACCACAGTTCTTAAGTCAGCGTATAATACATTTGAAATGAAATCCTCCAGTACAGGTGGCTTAAAATGTGCTTAATAGTCTTGCAGGGTCACTAATGTTCTGTATGTTCATAGAGCCTCAGTATATTATCAAATGGCCATACAGATACAAATAAAAGCTTTTGTCATTAAGCTTTCTGTATTAAGAAAAAACAGTGCACCATTAACATTCGTTAAAGATTTCGGAGGTTCGGTTTTTTTCATTCTTAACTTTAAAGTTTTGGTTCTGATAGCTGTTTAAAAATGAGTATTTAATATGCATAAGCAAACAGTACGGTGCTGCCTATAGGACACCACTAGATGGCTGAGCAGACAGATGCAGTGCAGAGGAAACATTTTTATTGTGCTTGTAGACAGATTTTGAGCTGGCAGACATGTTCTGTTCTGCTATAGACAAAGGTTTGCTTTCCCTTATTGTGAAAACCCCCTCATATTATGATCATTCATAACAAACTAAACCTATAGCAGTAGATACTAGTAATAATCATGATCTAAGCCAGAATGGACTTTGTTTTCAAATGCATCTTTTTATATTAATTTAATACTGTTCAAGAGGGAAACCTCTTTCTGGAATGTAAATAAATGCAGTTATTCTCTATTCAGTACAATGGGAGAAGTTGGAATACAATGCTAAAATCTGTGTCTAAGCCAGAAAGGGCCTCTTTCCTAATGTGTCACTCTATATTGCAACTGAAGGAATGAGTCTGAGGAGATAAAAAAGTAATTTCTAAATTAAATTAGCAGGATAGCAGCAATTAGATATAAGCTCTGACAAAATGCAGTACTTCAGAAAGAGAAATTTGCATTCACAGTGCTTTTCTGCAGCTCTGTTGTTACTCAAGAGGAAAGAAAGTCACCAGACTTACGAGAAGTCGGTCACATTTACATTAGTTTTGAAACCAAATTTCTCATGGAACTCTTCATTTTTGGAAAGATGAGGGATTCTCTATGGACATTTTTATCTTATCTGTCCTTAGTTTTTTTAATCGTCTGTTCATTTTAAGACACCTTCTTTCTCCTCATCTAATATAATAGACAACACTTGTTTGTTTCTATGAAAGAAAAAGAGACCATACTTGTCCCATTTTTCACAGTACCAGTTGTCACAAAAATTGGCACAAATTATTATCAAGATAGGTACATGAATTGTTAATACGTGTTTGTCTGCTGGGAAGGAGCTGTGAAACTTGAATGCATTTCCTCATTGACAAATGGTGTCCAAAAGGACTTATTTTGGTACCCTACCTCCCTGTTTAATTTTCTGACATTATCTATTCAAGCATTGACTGCTAATGTTAAAGAAAGAAAGAAGCAAAGATTGTTTGATGTTAGCTGGTTTTTGTTACTCTAATCACCCAGACAGATGTCAGGACTGAAAACAAGAATTATGCAGATATTACCTCACAGGTTACCTCACCTGCCACAGAAAAAATCAAGAACATAATGACAATGGCAAGAAAATACCTTTAGAGATTTCTCCTTTATATATCATATTTTACACCTATGTACTAGGTGACAGGAGGGGTACTGAAGACTCTCCCCTTTCCCCCCAAACATCAAATTAGCCATTCAGGAAGAAATCTACTTTAACAGCATTAATGTTGTGTAACAGCGTCATGCTATGTGTAGGAGGGGGCTCAATGCTTACAATCTATACAGGAATGGAAAAGCATTTTATCATTCTGCTAGGCAATCAGATTGAAGAAGAGGTAGCAGTTTGCTAGTGCAAAGCTGAATTAACAATATTTTTCTTATTTTGACAGAATCCTGATATGGAAGTCGATGAAAATGGGACGTTGGATCTGAGCATGAACAAGCAGAGGCAGCGAGATGGTTGCTGTACCATTTTGACCCCACTGGAGCCAATGTCCCCACAACGACAAGCTGTGATGAACAACCGGTGTTACCAACTGAACGAGGGTGACTGCTGGGACTTGCCAGTGGACTACACTAAAATGAAGCCAAGTAGGATAGATGAAGATGATTCCAAAGAGATTAATGTATGTCTTTTTCATCTATATAGCTCTTGTTGCAGTCTAATTTTGGTAATTCATTAATTTTCTGAAATTTGGAGGGAAATAGAAAGCAAAATTAGTATGTGATAAAACTGGTGGTTTTCTACAAAAAGGACTTTCTGCTGGTTAATCTTTAGGACTATATCATGCTGGCACACATCTGATCTGTGACTAAGTTCCATAAGACAACATTTGAACCATGAACGTGAATCATGTTTTCTAACAGCATCATCTTGTTAACAAATATTTTCTGCAGTAAAGATGCTTTGCTATATCCAGATTATGTTGCTCTGTATAAGCAAGTTGACATGACTGTGCAATACTGGGATAATCTGCTCTGAAGACAAGATATTCTCCTGAATTTGAAAACCATAAATGATGTGCTGAGTATTTGAAAGCATGTATTACTTAGAAATCAATTTAAACAAAGCAGCAGACTATAATGTAAGCTTTCAACTATTTCAACTAATCTTCTAGATTATTTATATGCTTTTGATAGCTCTGTGTGTAAGGGCCTGTATTAATGAAATACTTTCTTTCAAGAATACAAAGAAGAAATATTAGAAACCAGTGTTACTTTTCTCCTCATAATACCAAGACAATACCAAAACTCTTTAAACAGAAAAGACAAATAAAGAAAATATGTTAGTGAATTTATATTACTTTCCAAAACAGAATAGACAGGACACTGAAGAGGTCTGCTGACAAGGTTGAGTGCCACTGCTTTTTTCTGTCAGGTTTTAACCCTTATCCATTCTGTGGCTTAAAATCCTGCACTCAATTCAATTTAGCTGTTTGAAGACTTCTAGAGATTGATTTTTCTTGGTTTATAGCAGAAAATTAGGCTAATCATTTGTGTGCAGCACATCTCTTGCCAATTTTAATTAAACCATAAAACTATCCTCAGTATCTTTGAAATATATAACAAAGTGGCGTTTTCACTAGATATCCTGAATGCATTCTAGCTTTGGTGATACAGTTTTGCTATTAATTTCACTGAAGTTGGCAGGAAATCTGTCACTACCAAGGAAATGTGAGGTGAAGCAGTGTGTGTTTTCAGAGTAAGAATTTCCTACTTCTACTGTGTTGTTTATAGCACCATCTGCAGGAATCCCTGAATCCCTGCATTCAGTCACTGCATTCCTGAAATAGATGGGTTTGAATTTCTGAATACATCACTGAAGTTAATTACAAATTGTATCGTTCTGTCTTGCCAGACAGATCCATTGAGATTTGTCCCAGACTGAGATTCTGTGTGTAAATGTTAAGATTGCTTCTCTTTCATCTTTGAGATGTTCTAAACCCTTAAAAATGCTATTTAAGATGACTTTTTGATGCATAAGATACTGTACTTAGTCATCTTTACTGCCTTTCCTCTGTTGTGCAGTAACTTTAGGGAAAAAGCCTGAGTCTTTAGAGAAAAGCAGTATGACAGCTATAGAAAAAGCTGAAGGTTTTCTTTATTTTTTTTTCTGTTAAATAAATTATTTCACATATTGTTCAAATATGTTCAAAATGTTCAAATATTATTCAAAAGTTTAGTACATGAAAGAATATAAAGTAATTTCATTAATTTTTTCTGCCAGAATAGGATAAGGAGATATCATCTGATGACTCTGCTTTACATTATTTTATGTAAGTTGTGACCTTATCTAGCTGAAATTAATGTGTATATATTTGCCTGTAGCCAGAAGATTTGGATCCTTTCCAAGAGGCACTTGAAGAAAGAAGGTATCCTGGTGAAGTTACAATCCCAAGTCCTAAACCCAAATACCCTCAATGCAAAGAGAGCAAAAAGGATTTAATAACGTAAGCATAATGTGAGGTGAAATTATTTATCTCCTTTTAACTTTTTCTCTCTTTGTCTTTTTTTAAACCAATGAATACATATACGCCTTGCAGTATGAGCATGCAACATTTGCAGCATATAAATGTTTCAAACTGCCAGTTAAGTAAAGTGATAAGCTAATGTGTATTTGCTTGTTCTTAATGATGCTATATTGTATTGAGACGCCATTTTCATTTAAACCTGTTCATTTTGCAGCTTTTCGATTAGGATGCTTAAAAACCCCTTGCAGTCATTGCAGCTAAACTGGAAACAATGAAACTTTTAAAAGTTTTTTTTTTTTAAACATACTTACTATTTTGGCTGTTTTTGTTTTTGTTTGGTGGCAGATGTCCAACACCAGGGTGTGATGGGAGTGGTCATGTGACTGGTAATTACGCCTCACATAGAAGGTGTGACTTCATTTTTTTCATGGTGGATTCTGTCTTTTCAATTTATTGTTTTCAGCTTACCTCAACAATGCTGTCAAAGTAAAACGTTGAACTATGTGTTAACCCTTTGAGTAATATATGTTGATCTTAAAAGCATGCTAATTTGTGTGTTGTATAAACGTCTTTTATTTTTAAATAGATTACTAAAATTTCCAAAGTATTCCTTAAGCATTTAAGTAGTTAACCCAGGAATCTCCAATATTTTTTGTTATATTTTTCTAGTTCATAGAGAAACAAGCAAACAAACAAGAACATTTACAGTATATCATTTTGGAAGTAATGTTGATAACTAAATATATTCAGAGGGTTAACTATATTACAAAATTCAATATTACAGCACTTGCCCCATCGCTTTTCTGCATTACAAACTTTTACTTTTTAATTTTTATGTTGTGTTTGTTTGGGAGTGTTCAGTTAATGAGAAGATTAACATACTTGTATGTCCTGCCATGTCTTACAGTTTATCTGGCTGTCCCTTGGCTGACAAAAGCATTCGAAGTATGCTGGCCACAAGCTCACAGGAACTCAAGTAAGATATAAAGAACAAATATTTTCTTTATAAATATTTATTTGACTGTAAATTTTGTATAGTTGTATCAGAAATTAGAAATGCCGTCTGAAGAGCTGCTGCAGAAGGTGCTGCTCTTGCTTGGAACATGCATTGAAGTCTCTAGAAATTCCATACAGGGGGGCTCAGTACATAAGTCTGTTGACCTAGTATGTCCTTTTGTGTATCCACTAGGTGATAGGGATGGACAAAAGACAGAACTTCGGGAATTTCATCTTAGTGTTTGAATTCCTATTCAATTTTTTTATGAACTTCGAATTTGCTAGTTAGAACAGAAAATTCCCATACAGTTAGACTGATGAAACACTTCTGATTACATAAGCAGGAAAGCGCTGCATTTTCTCAGACATAGTTGGAGAGAAAACAATTTGTTTTTCCCAAATGCTTGCATAATTTTCCCCAGGTTCATATTACTGCTACCAGCCTAATGCATTTTCTCATGTGACTATGTATTTTAATGTTTACTTAGTTATCCCCTGCTTAAAATGAGTTCTTTGACCCTTTCAGTTCTATAGAGTAACAATTGTGAACAATGAACGTTAGAGAATCATGAGGATTAGCTATGTTCTGTCTTCCTGCACATATGCTCTACTGCAACTCTCTGTGTGGAAGAACTATAGCATTTATTAGTGCTATGCCAAGGGGATACTCCTGCATTGGTAATTTGGTTAACCTGGAAAGAGGTTCACAAGACAGGAGGAAAATTCGGTAGGGAAAGTATGAATGGATACCTTATGCTGCCATACTCCTAAGCAGTATTCTGTCTTAACAATACATTTCTGGAGTTCAGTACATACACTGATTAAAAAAACCAAATCAACTCTTACTGTAAACTGTGGGAAAAATAAGAAAGCAAGGATGAGAAAACTGCTGGAGTAAGATTGCTTTCTAGTTTTACCTAATCTAGTTGCTAGATTTAAACAATGCATACAAAATTTACCGCCAATTTCCCACAAAGTCAAATTTAATGTTTAGAAAGTATTATTTTAGGTCATTCTAGTATATGTGGCCAGAAGAATATGTGATATGCAAAAGGGGATGTAAATGCGATCAGGGAAAACATTTAAGTATAAGCAGAGAAAGACGGGAGCAGCCCAGACAAACTCAGATTTGGACCAGGATTTTGGGTTGGGATGGGTCAAATGGTAGAAGATTGAGGAAATCTAAATGCATGAGCAAAACACACTCAAGACTCTTGAGGCAGCATGAATATTTTAAGCACATCTTTGCTGCTTTAACCCGTTATAAAGTTTCTTCTTGTCTTAGGAAGGCGTTTCTGAACTACCCCATCGCCACTGCTTTGCTCAAACATCTGCAGTCAAGGCTGCCTGGTAGAGACTAGGAAGAAAAAAATCCCAACACACTTAAACTTGAGATCCCACTTATATTTCATGCCACTCTCCTTATTTCAAGTTTTGTCTAAGCAAAAAGAAGATTTAAGTTAAAGTTATATTTTTAGATTTAGAATCTATTATTTATTATTTATTAGCATAAATTATTAATTTAGCACTTATCATTGTACCTGTTGAATGCATAAAACTCTCTTTGATTCGAAAATGTCAGAAATTTCAGCAGGCTTACTTAACTCAGTTCTCTTTTGTATTTGCACTATATGGCAATTCTTCATTTTCTGATCATATATTTTTCCACAGGATAACAAAGTAAATCATTGCACAGGGCAGATAGTAATCACTTCATAAGCAACTAATTAATTTCTTCTCTTTTCCTTTATTATCCCATGTGAGGCCCTGTCTGTTATTCCCTAGAGTTTTCTCAAACTGCCCTCTGAAGATATAACTACTAATTCACTCACACATTTGTCACTACCATCACATCCAATTGTTTCCTATTAATTTAGTTATAAAAGAATTAGTTTATTTTCATCTGCAATTATACTTTGAAGTAAGTTTGGGTTATTATTATCCCCATTTTAAACGAGAAAAATTAGGTATATAAGTTTGATTGCTCAGTTGGATACTTTTAGGAATCAGTTTGTCAGTTCTTCACATTGTAGGGAACTGTACAGGTTCAAACCCTTGAATTTACCTGGAGTTGTGGGAATTTAGCAGATCTATGTAATGTAATTGACCCTTTGTGAAAAGGGATGAACTCTGCAGAAAAAGCAGGAGAGTCCAGTTGCAGAGCAGCCACACTGTGCTTTCTCCTATCCCAAAACTCTGATCAATCTCAGCTTCCACTTGGCCCGTTTACTCTGTCCTGTTTTTCTTCATTTTTTCTACATTGTTCCCTGTCTTAAGCTCCCTTGTCTGATCAGCCCATCTCCTGCCTCCATCACATTTATATTTTTATTGTCCTCTGTCTCTACATCCTGTCAAGTTGGTACAGAGACAGAAATAAAACATCTTAGCATTTCTCACATATATTTGAAAGCAGGGAAGTAGGAGTCCTGTGGATGGCAGCATCATTTATGCAGCTCTCATTTATGCTCTTGTTCTCTGCTTAAGATGGAAGAAGATGTGATCATGTAAATGTAACGTGCATGCACAAAGCAGCTAAACCAAAGCTACATAAGAGAATTTGATTTTGAAATTTTTGAACTGTGAAGTACTTCATTTACATCTGTTATATTTCTGTGTGAGAGGTCTGGGAGTATAATTTCCTTGTTTCTAAAATAAGCATACTGAAAAGAAGCAGAAATTCCACAATATGGGATACTAATGACCCTCTGTCAGGCCACCAGCCACCATGGGAAGTTTTGGTATTTGCTGTATAGCCTGGGTTGCCATCGTAGCCAACAGCAGTAGAAGGTTTAGTGATCTGCATGGACTGGCACCAGGAGGAGATGGGGAACATTGCTGGGATGTTTCACACATATTTGCTGACAGCAGAAGAGTAGTGAGAATCAGTAACCTTGGCTTCTGCCCCAGGCTGTAGAGGAAAATGTATACACAGTTTTTACCTATAACCCAAGCTGAGATCCCTTCTGTCATGTCCCTACCAATCTGTATTGTTCTCATCTCTTCTTCATCTTTTACTTCTTGTTCAGGTTTTCAATGTGGTTTTTTCCCTTCTTCCATAAAGATTTCAACCTTCGTAAAATTCTTGGCAAATACTTGTTTAATGTACAGGGTACAGGGAACAACTGATAGTGTAGTAGAAGAATAGATAGTCCAGTGTAGAACTCAAATTTCTGGACTGCATAGTTTGGAAGGATTTAATACTTTTACGGCTTTGCTATAAAATATTTGCCATAAAATCAAATATCACAGATGTGCTGGTAAAGCCTTTATATCACACTTTACCAATACATGATCTCTGTGTGTATTTTACGACACATACAAATAGTGTATAGTGTGGCTTCTTAACTGGAATTTTGCTAATACATTGATTTTTTTTTGTGTCCCAACTAAAATATAAAGTAGCAGATGCATCAAATAATAATAATTAATAATATCAATCAGATAATATTCACAGTCAAAATAATATAAGAATCCTGAAAGGTTAGAGAAATTTTTATTTTGCTTAAGTTATGCTTACTGTATTGCCTTTTGGAAATTGTGGCTCCAAGATTCCATTACTCACATTTCCTGGCTCTCAGAATAATAATGTTGCAACTTCGAATGAAATTCTTCCAGGGTCAGCATAATTATTCCTTACCACCCATGCTTCTCATCTGTAAGGGTTCTCGCTCAGGTTTACCATGCAGATTGCACAATTTTTCATTTTCACACAAAGCTCAAATGGAAAAGTGGGAGCCCTTGTGCACAGTTTATCAGCAGACTAAAGCAGTTACAGCCTGGTCAGTGATCTCCAAATAACAGAAGAATATCTTCTGCTTTAACTCTCAGTTACTTCTGCTGGCAAAATAAAAAAAAAAAAAGAAGAGGTTGACAGCTTTAAGGCTGTCTGAAGAAATGAATATCTGGCAAGGATAACCTTTTCTAGTATTAAGATTTTGGTTATAGTACTTGTGAAAAGCAACTAATTTTTAAAGGATCTAGGAACACTATATTGATGAGTAAAGTCAACTATGATGGGAAGGCAGTTAACAGCCCAGCCAGTGACAGCTACCCATATTAAAGTAATCGTAAGTTAAATTCAGTGTAATCTCACCTAGGGGCTTTTTTTATCAGTTTTCTTTATATATTTCTTATCATAGCAGGTTTTTCTAACAGTTACAATTACTTCAAAACTGTAATCCCATTGTGGAATTATAAATGCTGTTAAAAACAACATTTTGAAGCACTTTAAATCTTATTCAAAACAAATTAAAAAAAAAAAACCAACTCAACAATCCAAAGCTAAAAATTAATCATTGTTTTTAAAAGGACACATTTTGTTCATCAGTAAATCATTCCCAGCTAAAATGCAGCTTACTGACTGACAGAATTTCTACTCGGTGTCCTATCAATGTGGGAACCCAAGAACCCAGGTACCAGAGACTCCCAGCAAGTGACAAAATTATTTCTACTTAGTGCTACTTTGATGTAAAAATAATCACGGTTTTTCAAAGGCCATACGCAACTAAGTGTTAGCTTGGTCTGCTGTGGAACTAAATATCACATTGTCAACATCTACCCTCGTTCCCTTGGGTCAGTTTTCTGCCAGAACATCCCATTGCTTATTCTGAAGAATCTGAACCTCAGAAAGATTTGCACTTCAACCAGGTGCCTACAATACTTCCTGATACTGTTGTAGTATGCCCAGTCCTTCAGTCCCAAAGCACCTGTGTAGATTTTCTTGTTTTCTGTGGTGGATGTCTTTTGGTATTTCCTATGGAGAGAAGAGTACAGTCTTCTTTCCCTCACTACGATGAAACCTGAGAGCTTTTGTTTTCCACGTCTCTTCTTAACTCAAAGTGAGGAGCTCAGTCTATTTTTGCATGCTCTCCACAATAAAGTAAGAGTTGGAATTTCTGTGCCTCCATCTTTTTTCCATGTCATTCTGCCATAGTGATTTCCATATTCGTGGTGATCTACTCTTTCTCTTAACTTCCTTTCACTCTTGTCTCCCTGTTCCCAGAGGTGTCGTCCTATCAGTGTTCACAAAGAAAAGTGAACTTCTCTGAAGCTCTCCCCATTAGCCATGAGTCTTCTAGAAAAACAACTCCATGCAGTACAGTTTTTTCTTGATAGAAAGGTTATCCTTACCGCATATTTATAGGGAATCTCTTCCATATTAATATATTGTTTATTATTTATTTTTATTGATGTGCTTCTACTGCAATTTGCTTGGCAAGAACTGGGAAGAAGAGATACCCTCCCAGAAATGGAGACACTTCTGTAGTTTTTATTCTGATTAATATATAAAGTAAAATATTACTGGCAAAGAGTGGTATTTTCATCCTTGCTTTAGTCATCTGGCAAAAAAATAGGCCTTCTCCAAATACAAATTTAAAATGCAGAGACAAAAATGAATAGGCTATATTAGTAAAACACCACAGAAACATTTTACTCTTTAGATAGGTAACCACATTGTTCTGGGACATTGACCAGTGCCTGTACTATTTTAAACCTTGATAGCTCTCCCAATGTACAGTCACTTTATGTACTCAAACCAGTTATTTCTGCAGAGTTCTGTTTACCTGCTGGAGTGACTTCTCCATCTGCATCCTGTGTTTTCCAATTGAGGTGTTTCTGATGTTCAGTTCCTGGGTGTACATTTGTTGTTTCATCCACAAGGAAGTATTATCCCTTGCCTTGTCTTGCCTTGCCTTGCCTTCCCTTTCCCACCTTCCCCTTCCCTTTTCTTGTTGAGATTACATCTGTCCTCCTATAAGAATGCAGCAGAACTGAGACCCATTATATAGTTTTCACTCACTTTTGTCTTAGAAAATTACTCTTTGTTGCAAGAGAAATAACCATTTCCATTCTTATTATCACTTTTTTACTCCTGTTGTTTATGTCTTTTTTTTCTACATGGAAACTTAATAGAAGTTGTCATTACAGTTTTTCTTGAATACTGAGGTTGTTGAGCCTAGTAAGTAATCTTGTGTTAAGTTGAAATACTCCTTTGATACTAAGCATGTATCCTTTGAATCTGCAGACACTTTTTGAAATTCTTTGATGTTTTAGTTAACTTTTGTATAGGAAATGTGATTGCAAGGACCAGATGTGATGTACTTGGAGAAATGCTAAAAATTGCTAAAGTGAACCATTTGTAAATGATAGTGTTTTATTAACTTATCTGAAATGTTGTGGTAAAACAAACTGAACAAACTATAGTTTTTAATATGTTCTTAAATTGCAAGTTAGTGTGCAAGTCTAATTTAAAATATTAAAAACAAAACCAAGGAACATAAATCCCCAATTATTAGTTCACCTATAAGGAATAATCTTTTCCATTTTGCTCAACAATCCTTGGGCCAAGTGAAATTAGGAATCTTATGTGGTTTCAGTGGGTTTTTTTTGCATTTTTGTTTCCTGTATTTATTGCAGATTTCCACTTGGATACCTTATCTTTGATGGCAGCATGCATGCCTGGCCAGAACAGAACACCTTGGGCTCTGTTCCTGCACTTCTCAATACTCAAATGGGCACTGTAGGTTATACCTAGCATTTCCAACCTCATGTTGTGTGGTGTTATGATAATGTCCTTTGTATAGAAACCCATCATCTGCAGCAACTTCATCTCTGTAGTCGCAATAAGTTTTACATATGGAAGTGGCTGGGCTTTTTCTCTGTTAGAATAACTCATTCAGACTCTGGTAAGGTTGAGTCATTCCATTTTTCTCACTTAAGTTTGTCAACTTTTGTCTCTGAAATGGAAAACTCTTGAGTTTTGTTTACATAAGACCCTTCATCATTGTTTTCATTACTCAGAGGTAGTCTTAAAAGCATGTGCTCTCTAAAAAGCTCCTTAAAAGCCATCTGCATATCAGTATCTCTGATGCTGTGAAATGTTTCATGCAGGCACGAAATTGTTTGCATGAAGCACCTTGCAGAATCAGGGCCTTAATAAGTTGTCAATACTATGAAATGCTCTCAAATTAGAGGCTTCCTTTGCATAGTGGTATATACAACAGCCAAACACTTCATGGCCTGTTTCTTTATCTACTTAATTGTTCAAAACCAAAGATAACAGTAGCTTGTATTTTTTTACTGTTTGGATTTGAATCACTATTTAAAAGCATTCAGTTATTACCAAAATAGTTTCAATTTAGATGAACATTCACTGAATTAGAGTAATTTTTTCAAAGTACCCTGTATGGCTTAAAGAGTCTAAACTTTGATTTTAGAAGGAATGTAAGTGCTGGGCATCCACATCCCTGCAACTTCTATATGCCTAACTTTGAAAGTAGAATTCAGTGTCTGCAGTAGCAACTTAGACAGTTTTGAAGATACACTCCTTAGTTCCTAGCTCTTCACTAATCACCAAATATTTCAGTGTGAATGTTTTTTGACGGTTTATTTTAATTTTCGAAACTTTTCTCTTGTCAGTCATTCTAGTGCCATTCTGTGCAGTTTCTAAGCAACTATTTGAGAGGAGCACTTAATTGTGATTAATTATAAATGAATTTGTTTAGCTATGTTAATATACCAAATTAATCTCTCTAAGGCCTTCTTGCCTTGGAGTTTTTCCATTTGTACCGTTGCCTCTGTCTTCCTTGGGTTTGGTCATACTTCTTTGTCATTGACCTTGTCCTACATAATTAATCTCATTCAGCCTGGCATTTGCTTTTAATCAATTCAAGGGTCTTTTCTTTGGCACAATTTGGTAATTGTGCAAACTCCCATTGTGATGTTGATCATTTTTGCTTTAAATCAACAGATCATAACCAATTGCTCATTCCATCCAGATCTGCAAAGATCTGCAACATGATGCTGTGGTATATCCCAAGTGCTGAGGCAATCCCCATGGGAAGTTGCATAAACTATACAGTCGCTAAAAGGGGAATTAAAAACGCAGTGTTTTGCTCTTTCTGTGTTTGGTCAGACTTGCCAAAACCCTTTAATATATACCCCAAAATAAAAATAATTTTATCACCTGAAGTCCTAAACATGATTGCCCGGATCCTCAGTTGGTGTAAATTAGCATAGCTCCGCTGCCTTTGGTGGAGTTACGCTAAGATACAACAGTGATGATCTGGGCAGATGCCCTCAGCTGCTCTCTTGGGTTAGCATTCATGTTTGATTGCCTTATTTAAATTTTTTGAAGTTATAAAATTCCTTGCATTATTTGGTTTCTTAAAATGACCAGTTTCTAACTCAGTTATGTGGTGTCTGTATCTGCACAGTAACATCTGATTTTGCCATGCAGTTAAGTTCATCCCTTTACTTTTATCTCAGTGCTATTGGAACTTTATGTGGCACACATTTTTTGCAGCACTGTAGTACCTCTATCAATGTTTTATATCTCTAAAATATCTCATATCCCCCATAAACACCTCATCATAATCTTCTTTTACACTATTTTTGTATTCCCAGTAAGTGGAATTTACATTTGCTCATCTGCATGTAAAAACTGCTCTTCTACCCTAACACACACAGAATTTCCACTGCTTCAAAGTCTGTTGATTTCTCTCCTTCCACAGATAACAACACTGTGCTCTTTCAGCATGGCCTCAGTTGTATGAAACAACCTTAAATTTTGAGGAGTACTTTAACACTGGCCATCATTAATTATTTTTGTATGCTTGACTGTGCTTGCACTGTAGTCAGTTTCAGCAGTATATGTTTTCTGTAATAAGGAGGCAGAGGAGGACTGAGGTGTAAGCACATTACTATTATTAGGTATTTTTTGAACTGTGGAAAAAAAAGGAAAAAAGACAGACCCTTCAAAAAATGAATCTAAGTAAATTATATTTAAGATGTAGTTTCCAGAGTTGTAATATTGACATAGTTTCTTTCAAATAATGAGTTGTAAAAGAGTGAGAGTGATATTTAAAACACCTTCTTCAGGCTTCAGAGTTAACAGTACACGGAGATGAACAGAACAGTTTCCAAATTTTC
This sequence comes from Orthonyx spaldingii, assembly GCA_013397795.1. Classification (NCBI taxonomy): domain Eukaryota; kingdom Metazoa; phylum Chordata; class Aves; order Passeriformes; family Orthonychidae; genus Orthonyx; species Orthonyx spaldingii. The sequence goes on from VZTJ01000540.1 coordinate 410,350, forward strand.
ACTCTGCAAATAAGTGGGGATATCATTATGAAAGCATATGATCAATTAAAAGAGCTATAATTTATTCAAAAGAGATTAGATACCCAAGTATTTTTCTTCTAGATTGAATAGGAAAAGAATCAAAACATACAGATGGAGTTTATAAGAAAACCAAGTCATAGACTTTATTTTCTTTTTTACAGGTAGAGAACTACTTTTTCTAGGCCAGTTTGGCACTTTTCTTGAACACATGGTGCACATAAAAATTATTCCAAAGAAGAAATACAAAATCACAACTTACTCTTTTTACCAGTAAAACTATGATCTTAGGGTTTTTTTGTTTTCTTGTATAAATGATGATAGCTGAAAGAAATAAAATGACCCTGCATTAAATGCAATCTACTGAATGTCGAATTTAGAGTTTAATAGGTAAAAAACATTTGGTTTTGACTCTATGATCGGAATCCCTATTTTAATAATGAATCAGACATGATGTCAGACAATAGGTAAAAAAATTAAAAAAAAAAACCCACTTCATTATTTCTTACAAAATTTGTATTTTTTTCTTTTAAAACCAAGAGTTATTCTTTAATGGGGAGTGAATTCAGTAACTGCTGGGCATTTCACAAATAAGTTTTAATTTAAAAGCTGTAAATGTTGATTGTGCTGGACACTGCAGAGATGTGCTGGACACTGCAGAGAAAAATCACTGGTTTTGTTCCTCATGAATAAGAGTTGTAAAAAAAAAACAAACCAGGGAACTCATAAAAATTTATGTGAAAATAATGGCATAATTTTTTAAAATGATAGATTATGGGTTTCTCCTCAAGGCTTCTCCAGGAACCATTGTAGGTGGTGGTTTGTTTTCCTCTGATGCACTAATCAAGAAACATCTGTCAGGAGAGCGTAAGTATTTTCTATAAGTATAGGTAAAATGAAGGAGGGGCAAGGGCCTTGCTTTTGAATAACTCCGAATACAACTTTTGTGACTTGAGTGTGAAGAATCTGAAAGAATGAAATTGAGAATTTCTTTTCTGTACTTTTTTATGCCAACTAAGGCTTAATCCTCAAATTCACAGAAAAAGTCCTTTAACGGGTCTAATTCTTTACTGAGACCTAGTCCAAAATCCTTTTAAGTAATAGAATCATAGAATCACAGAAAGGTTTGGATTGGAAGGGACCTTAAAGATCATCTGGTTCCAACCCCTCTGCCATGGGCAGGGAGACCTTTCACTAGACCAGGTTACTCAAAAGCCCCATCCAGCCTGGCCTTAAATACCTCCAGGGATGGGACATCCACAGCTTCTCTGGACAACTGTGTCAATAGAACACCTTCCACTGTCTTTAGTTGGCTTTGGAGCCAAGATTATGTTCTGCAACTTTGAAAAGCTTTCCCTGAGCAGCATGTTTTTAATGGAGTGAGAACAATATTACAAGGCCAAATTCCATGTAGATGTTGTACTTCTTCCACTTGACAAAACCAGTTTCAGGTTGATACTGCCATAGACAGTCCTATCACTATTTGTTTTTAAAGAAAATAGTATTTTTAAAGTTTAATTAGTCAAATATTTGTAAGGAAGTTCTTAACTTTTGTTGGAATTCTATTAGATACAATAAACCTTTCTAAATTAAAAGTTATTGATACTCAATGCAAATGACAAGTAATTTTCTGCAAATTTTGTTTGCAAAGCTGTTATCCGGGATACTATTTTTAATAATAATTTACCTGATTTTCATTTCATTTTCCAAATTTTAGTGTTAAAAATTTTTGTGTTAACAAATTTTCAGTGTTACTCTACTGAAGCCAGAGTAAATGCTGCTTATTCACAAATTGTAATAAGTAAACACGTCAGGACCACATATCTCCAATTTTTGCAAAATTCTTGTGAATGTTAATGTACCACAGACCAAATGTGTTTATATCTTTATATAAGGTCTTACATAATCAAGAACAATCTCAAAAATATTTTTATTCCATCTTAAAATTCAAAAGGTAGTAGGATTGTCTTTAAGGCTAAGAAAAACTTCTTTTTGTCTGTTCATGTCAACGAAGATACTTCCATTCAAAGGTAAAGTAAATGTAATGAATAAGATATTTATCCAAGGGGTGTTTTTTCTTACAGACTTCCCCAAACCATAAAAAGGGGAAAATGGCTGTTTTTAAAGACACTACCAATGGATTACATTCTGTGCAAGAGATACAATTGACAACAATAAGTACTGTGAAGTGGCAATTTTTGAGAGACATTTCTGTAAGATGTAGTTTGCTGGATAACGTACTCCACAGCTGACCATCCTGTGATCCTATAGTCCTCTTCAAATCAGTGTTTTTCGTATGTCTGAATGGCTGCTGAGTGGAATTATGCCTATCTGTATTTTATGCAAGAAGGCTGATAAGATGTTCTTCTTCCATTTCATCTATAGCTGAGGATCCCAACCTCTGAGCTAACCAAAACAGAGAATTTGTGTTACAAGTAGGTTCCTGCCCCATGTAATATTCTTCCGAATCCTTGTCAAGGAGCTTTTAATTAGCAGGAATGGTTTCAAGGATAGTCATTGTAAAAAATATATTTTCAGAATTTGACTAGAAGATGTAAATATTCACTCTGATACTTCTTCACCAAAAGAAAAGTGTTAATCAAAGTTTAGACAAGGTCTGTATCAACACTGACCAAGTTAATCAGAAATCAGAGTAAGGAGCAGTAAATAGATGCTCAGGGTTATTTGACTATAAGCACACTAAAAAGGGAAGTGGTTTTGGAAAAGAAGTGTATTGCTTTAAAAAAATCAGAGGGAAACCTTCTTGTAAAAGTCACGTAAGGCAAAGTGAGCCTCTCACTGAGAGCTGCTTTTCTATCTCTGCCGTGTATGGGAGCTGTGAGCCCTGAGGTACAACAGAGCCTGAGCACTGCATGGAGCCACACAGGGCCATTTATCCCTGTCTAGAACTTCCAACCTCCCTGCACTGTGCAGCTGCTTGGGAAACTACTCCTGCAGCTCTCAGACTGCAAACCTGGTGTAGCTCTTTTGTGAGATGTTTACAGGGTACACCAAGCTTGCACTGCCCTGTCCTATAGGGGTTGCAGAAGGGGAAACTGTACAAAAGCATGAACTTTTAGCCTTTGTTAACTTTGAGAAGAAAGTGAGGAGGGCCAAAGTAAGAAAAGACATGAGAGCATATCTCATGACAATGAAAAGCACAATTCATTCTCAAGTGCTCTACTTAATGATACCTTGAAAAATTCGTATGGACCTGGAATTATTATTTAAGTGCTGTTCAGTACAGTCGCAGATTCCAGCAGAAAAATGAAGAATTTAGCTTGAAACAGTTCTAATGGTCTTATCAGAGTTTTCTGCCCTCACTGAAGGGATATCTCCTTTGTTCCCATAATGTGCAAACTGCCTCATGCAGTCTGACAGGTTAGGGTGAAATGACACCAATTTCAGGTTATTGAATACTGTACTAAAAGCTCTATGGTTTCTTTTACTGCTACCCAGACAGCTGCAGCATCCTTTCAGGGGGAGCAGGAAACTCTGAAGCAGAGGCAGATGGATGCCCAGAGTAGAAGCTGGGAGTATTATCTTGGGTACACAGTCCCTCTCACTGATCAGGATATTTGTTTTGATCCACTTCATCCATCACACTAAGAATTTCTGAACATTCATTAACTCTGCAAGCTGGACTTCAAAATCATCACTTTCAGTTGTTGAGAAGAACATACACAAATACGAAGAAGTACACAAATATTTTGAATATATAAAACTATACAGATACATTTGCTGAATGTTGAACTTCAACTATCCAGAAGGGACTGGAATCAAGTAGAATGATGGTGCATGATCTTTCTGGAAGAGAGTCTCTAACTAAAGGCTGCACTGTATTGCCAATAGGAGGCCAAACAGTATTCTCTCTAATGCAGCTTTTAAGATGTATTACAGATTTATAAAATCATGTAGCCAGGGATATCCAAATGTTAGCCTGACTAACCTCCTGCTCAGAACAAGTCCACCTTGAACAGGTTGCTCAGGATCTTGTCCAGTCAAGTTGTGAGTATTGCGAAGGTTAGAGTTTCCACAACTATTCCAGTGTTTGACCAGACTGGTGGTAATTTTTATTTTTCATGCATAATAAATTGGCTTTCCCATACTGAGCTTTATCCTGTATTTGTTGTCCTTCAGCTGTGCAGCTCTGAGAAAACTTTTGTTGTGCCTTCACCACACCACCCTGTTAGGTATTCATAGACATCAGTAAGATTCCCCTACACTTTTTCTCCATAAGAATTAGCAAGCTAACTTCCTCAGTCTTGGAAGCAATGTCTTGCAGCAGTGAAAACCTGCACCTTAGCGTTTGTGGTTCTCAGAGTGCTGGGAAGGAAACAAATATTGTACCCTCCTAAACGTTACTTCATGGCATCTGATTTGTGTGCCCAGTGTCTACCAGCAGAGTCTAGCTCGAGGCAGTAAGATGGAATACTTGTAGGGATGGGCATAACTGTTGTAATGCCCAGCTGTCCTCCTTGCAGACAGGTTCATAACTAGACTGTCACTAGGGATTTTTCCCTTCAGTATGAATTGAGTATGCTTACTGCATGTCTGAGGCAAGTTAACACTCAACAGTGAGGTTATACTTAAAAGTCAGTGTGGAGCATGAGTCTTAAGTCAGCCACATGAAAAATTAGAGAAAGTTTGAGAAGTTTTCAAGAATTACTATGAAGTCACACAGAAAATCAGTAACAAAACTGGATTTCCCTTAGCTGCACTGTTCATTAGCCTTCTTACTAGACCAGACTGCCTCTCACAGTCTGATATAATTCACACTCAGTATGTTCATATTTCTTCACTTAGGCTTCTGACAAATGTTTTTAGGCCTAGAGGGAAAAAGCTGCTTGTTTTCATGAAATGAAAACTGGCATATTTTGCTCACTTGCTATAGATGCTTCACCCCAAAACAGAAAGTAGTATCTCTGCTTATCTGTCTGGGTAAGCTAACTCTTGAGTTTGCTCCTTTTATCCAGATGTTAGCCTGTCGCTGTTACTAGATGGTGCATATTTCCAGAGAGGAACACAGACATGCAGAAGTCCATCCAGTGTAAGGAACTTCATGCTACAATAGCACTTCTCAAGGTTACTGATGAGCACAGTGCAATGACTGCATGTGGAGCAAAACGTAACTCTCAGCCTTAAGATGCAATCAGTCACCTAAGCACATTTTACACCAAACTATTATTTTTACCTTACCTTTCTGAATGTGCACTGAAAATCATCTTTTTAATTGCTCTTTGGAAACAGGAGTGTAAGAAAAAAGTTACTAATAGTGAAAAAAATCATAGCCCATTATGGTTTTTGTCACTTGGATTATTTTAATGGGCTTAGGGTTTTTTTGCAAACATTTTAGCCCTCATGCTGCTCAGGATATGTTTCCCAGATAACTCACAGATGTTTACAATCTTACAGATTTATGGCTTTGCCATAATGCTAAGCTGAGAAAACTCACCTTAGAGGCAGGACTCTTGCTTCTTTCTTAGTTATATAGTTCTAGAAATATTTTTTAAGCTTGGTCTTTCATACTTATATTAAATACACCATTTTGAAGAAGGACATATAAATGGACTTCATGCTCTTATTCTTTCCGTCCTTCCCACTCAACCTTTTTTTTGCCCCCATACATTTGATCCAACTGTCTCCTTTCCTGTGACTTTGTAGAATCCTTCTCTTGGTTGTTTGTGCATGCATAAGTTGAACAAGAAACAGGTAAATAGAATAGCTAAGAAATGGCTAATGTTGCCTTGTGCCCAATCTCTTACCAACAGCTTCAGTGGATTGTTAAGGCCACAGACTACATGAAAGCTGGTAATCTTTTTTTCCTCTGCTTTTGGCAGTCCTAATCTGATAGCTTTTCTCAGCACTCCTTGCTGTGATGCTGGCCTTTTTGAGTATTCCAGATTCATAGATTTTGAAGTCATTCCAAACCCCTAGGAAACTCACAGGAAGTGACAGCTTCAAGGTCATACTGCTGTGCCCATCAGACCCTTTGGTAATTGCTTCACCTAGGACAAGGTATACAAAGCACAAAAGAGCAGAAGGAGGCAGCAGCATAGAAATCAAAATTCAAGAATTACTCTATTGATAATTTTAAGGTGCTCAAGGTAACCAGCAGGTTGCTGACTCTAGTGTACATTTCTTATCAGGGAAAAATTACCTAGTTTAAAGAGTGAATTTTCAAAGTACTCAACATTCAGCCTAATTTTTATTTAATTTTGAGCTGAAACTCTCATTTACATTATAAACAGAAAACTTGGGCTGGTTATATGAACTTTTGAAGACGCCTTTTAAGGTGACTTCTTTTTCTATGTTATACCTGCGTTACCATCTTCAAGTACTTCACTTGGATGCATTGTCACATGCAGGGAGCTATAGAAATCATGTCACTGGCTGTTCTGCAAACCTGGACCAAGCTTGCTGAGCAGTGACTGAGATATTCTAAAGAGGCTTAGTGATTCCCATATTAATAGACCAACTAGGAATAGGACATCCTTCTTCAGAGACAAATGTGTCCACATAAATTTACTGAAAAAAGCCCATGTGGGTTTTTTGATTTGTTTCTTCTTTTTCTTTTTTTTTCTTTTTTTTTTTTTTTTTAGCACAGGCTTACAGCAATGCTATTAGGAAACAAGAGAATCTGCATGTCTTTGTTCCTAGTTGTAGGGCATGTTCTCTTAAAGCTGTCTTCTCCTGCATTTTTCACTGTGCCTCCATCATTTTATGTTATTCCATCATATACAAATGAAGCTTTTTTTCCAAAGGCTGAGGTGTTTGGAAATGAACATTTGAATTTGCATATGTTGGAACTGATTCATCCCTGGTGCCAAGAAGTGCTCTCTGCTGCAGGGAGGGGATCTGCAGCTGCCCGGTGCTGCCTTCGAGGCAGGCAATGCTGGCAGGAGAGAAAGCGTGGGCAAGGTGCCCAGGGGGAGAACTGATTCACAGCTTCCCCCTGGCAGCTTCTGAGCACAGAGCACCCCCTGGGTAGTGCACAGAAGCTATTTCACATTAGGCACATACCCTGCCTTTGGCAACTGGCAAGTTAAGGGGGTGTGTACTGGTGCTAGATGTGAGAACAGCGGGCAGCACGTCATGGCACTTACTGCTGGGAAGCTGGGAAGTCCTGACTGGTAGCAAAACAGGCAGCATGCAGAGGTGGTAATGGAAGGCACAGGAATATTTTTTCTAAAGCAGTATAATTAATTTAAACTCATTGTGTGTATCTGTGCATTCAAGTGCAAGGCAATATTTTATGTGCCAGCATGATGCATTTTAGACTGCTTATAAGAAAATGGATTTCAGTGTAATTAAAAAACATATCATGTTCTTTCTTATCCCCACACAGCTCAAAAAATGCAGGAATGCAATACAGATGATAGCAGCAGCTAAGGACAGAAAAAATAGTACATGCAGAAAATCAGGGAATTAATTAAATTTTACCTGAGGAGAAGAGTAAGCAGTCAGCCAGCCCAAGCTCAGAACCATTCAATTGCTAGGGATTTCTAGAGGCAAACAGAAAGAGAGAGACAGAGCAATCTCTCAGCAGAGATAAAAGACACTAAAGTTACTCCACGGAGCCTCTGAGCCAAAATTATTTTAGTCTCATGCCTGGACTGGCTCCAAAGGCCTGGCATTGTTCCTTCATGGATAGAAAGACTGTACAGTGAAAGTGGCAACAACAAATCTTTCCGATCTCCAATCTGTACTTCTCCCAGTGTCTTCTGAGCGAGCTCAGTAATGCCCCACCAGGAGGGATCCTTGTCTGGATCTCCCTGATCTCCTGCCCACTCCTACTGGAACTGCATTGGATTCAATGCCAAAAAAAACCCCTGACAAGATGGAAAAAGATGTTTCTAAATTCATCCATTTGCCCGTCTACCACAATTTTTTGGTTTTTCTGGCTCTTGTAATTTCCTGAAATCCTTTTTCTTTACATCTGCTGTGGGTTTGGCATTTAAATTTCCCTATTACCTCCAGTGAGACCTGTCATATCAATAGAATTCTGCTAAGTGAGAAATACTAGCAGTACTTTACATGTGGAAAAGTAATATTTAGCACTTTTGCTAAAACTAAATGTCTGTGATTAAGTACTCCTTCTAGCTAGAACAAATAGAGGGAAATAATTAACATATGAATCTAAATTTAACAACTTCTTTTTTATTTTACGTACAATGCATCTTTATGAAACTTTGCTATTTATAAGGGTCTGACTTTGCATGGTCATTATAGGTACATTTGTGAGGATTGGAACATAAGTTTAGCCTTGAACATGAAACCATAGATGTAAGATCCCCTGAAACATTCATTATCTTCGTGACTGTCCCATAGAGTTTGTGTTGTCTCTTGAACCAATTCAAATGAGCTCTGAATGCAATTTCCAGAAGTGCCCAGTGCTAGCCTGGTTCTGCTCCTTTTGAAGCCAGTGATAAAGCTCACAAGGACTTTAATAAAAATAAAAGAGGGCAAGATACTTAAAATGACTCATTGAGTCTTGACAGCCGATAAATTCTGTATTAAGGTTTCACACACAGCACTTTCTTCTCTGACACAAGGGCACAATGTGTACGCAGTCATTTCAGCAATGTGAGAGGACCACAAGCAATGCAGACGGCAGGAATGATAAAATCAGCTGGGAGAAAAAAGCAGAAGGACAAGGGTGATGAAAGAAAAGATAGTGGGGAAAAACAACAAAGAGGAAGGAGGAAAGAAGAAAGAAATGTCGACTTCAAGGTTATTAGAGATCATGAAAGGAAGAAGAATGAGGGAGGAACAGAGATTGAAGACATCAGCCAAAGGGGGCAGAGGAAAAAAAGAAGCAAAATGGAGAGAGAGAAAATTTTAGAGAGGCAAGAAGAGACAACGAAGAAGAAAAGGATTTGGGAAATGAGGGAATAGAATGCAGAAGAGAAATGCTGGAGAGGAATATGCATGGAAAACAAACTATGGAGCACTGTAGGAAAAGGATAGCAGATTGAAAATAGAGTGAAAGAGGCACCAGGAAAGAAAACAGAAGGATTTAAGTAGAGTGAAGAAGTATGTAGATACGGCACATCACTGAGGGAAATTAAGGGAAAATAAATTCATCTAACAAAACTGTTTTTCACTGCAAATTCATACATAGGTTGTGTAGGTAGAGGGTTTTTGTCTAGACACCAAAAGAAAATATCATCACTGGAATTCAGAAATCAAATGCTATGGTAAAAAATAGACAATAAAAGACAACAGGATTCAAGTGGAAAATATCTGTGTTCCTATCAGAATTAGAACAGACAACAGCTTTTCTCTGTCGTCCTGAGGAAAAGAATCAGTAGCATTCCCACTTCACATACTTAGAGCTTGACAATCTACCAAAATACCTGGGCCTGAAAATAAGATTTTTAGAGATTTACACATCCAGATTGCTTTCGCAGAGCTGGCTAGAACAGTAATGGCTGTAAGGCATTCCTCTGACTACTCAGAAGCAGAAAGACAAAATGAGTTGCTGCTATCTGTCCAGTTCCTGCTAAAGAGGTGTTTTCATAACAATCGCCACTACACTGATCCATACTGACACATCTGTGGCCAAAAATCTGCACTGAGGACCACACAGCTCTGTTCATGATCTTGTTCCTCACCCTCGAGTGCTCCCTCCAGGTTACTGGTGAGTGCCATAGGCAAGAACTGCAGGAAAGCTTGTTCTCTCTTTTGGCCTCTTAACTAGTTAAAAAGAGGACTTGTTTGTTGAGGGCTGCAAACCTGTAGTTTTTGACAAGCCCTCAAATTCAGAAAGGGATAGATACTCAAACTTACTATACTCCACAGAAAATCCAATTTTTAATTTGACAGAACTTCTTCTCATGCCTTCCCTTTTTTGCCCTCTCCTTTTTTTCTTGTCTCTTACATATTCAATTCAGGGAACTGCAAACACATTTTCTTTACAATTTTACTTTTGTAGCCTTTTGTTTTGGGAATACCTCACTAGGAAAAAAAAAAAAACCAAGCCACAATAATTTGTTTGTGAATCTCCATGTAGTTTCAGAAGACATACAGCATTTAAGCTGCAGAGCAGTGAATAAGAATCTATACTTCTAGCACATTTTCCTCTTCTATGTAAAATAATTTAGACTCTTTATTCTCCAATTTTCCTTTGCCAAATTGTTCCCTTTTCCAAAGCAGTATTGTGAGATTTTATCCAGTAATGTTTTTAAAATGCTCTTGGATCTTCAGACAAAAAATAGAAATGCAAGTATTATTGTGTCTGTCTTCCAGCCTCCCAACCTGCGAATTCCATTCTTGGTGTTTCAGTCAAATAAAACAGAATCTCAAATAGATGGAAACCACCAGACAATAAAAAAATTCTACATTCTGCTATGAAAAAAATCCCACAGGAAACAATTATATTTCTCTAGCCTTTCTGAATCTTCAATAGAAAATCACACCTCTACTATAGAGATTGACAGCATGGTCAAAATAGAACTATGGGAAAGATATAATTTTCTATTAATCCCAGTTCTTTTGCAGTGTGGAACATTCTGACGAACCATTCTGAATTTTTGCACAATTTCCTGATTTATTCCCCTGTTCAATTCAATATGATTTTTCTTTTGCTAGCTACACCTGCTTTAAATAGTTAATTAGGAATTTATAGGATATTCTCTCTGATAGACTATTATTAATACTTGTGTTCACTTTCTTCACAAGGGAAGATTGGATGCACAATGTAGTAGGTACTAAGTGTTGTAAACTAAACAGCAAAGGTTACATCAGTCTTTTGTGCTGATACCTCAGCTTACTAAATGAGTCATGAAAGGTATTTTGTAGGAACTCATTGCAATTGGCCAGTGTGAGAGAAACTGATGGGTTAATTCCTTTCTGTGGAAGCTGATATCCTCAGCACAAAAACAAAATGTTGAGGCAGTTTTTATGTCTTTGTTTTATCAGTATGTTTTGGATCTAATTTATGTTTTAAAATAATTTGAAAAAGTACATCAACCAAAGTCATACACAATAATGAGGACAAAATTGTTGGAATTCTGTCTTTGCACCTTGTGTAAAATCTTATTTGTTCTCATGCTAGTAAAGCTCTAAATCTAAGTATGTAGACTACATGTAAGCTTATCTTGCTCCTGTGGACCTAGATAAAAGTAGTGCCCTACGCTGGTGAGAGCTGGGGAGGGGGTCTTGTGAGCTGAGGTTTCAACATGACTTGTAACCATTGGCATTTGGAAAAACCCTCCCAGAGCTCATTTGGGCATTGCATGCATTTCCTCTCCAGTCCCAGGAACTTCCCTGACTTCTTCAAGCTGCCAGAAGTTTAACCGCTGCACACCTTCAGTCTTTCCACAGTGAAGAATCAGTAGCAGGGCTTAAGTGTATTTTTCTCAATTTAACTCTCACATTTTTTTCTTCTGCTATTGAATCTAAGCTACTGAATCCAGCTGCCACAGCTGGTGGTGTTCTGCTCCTGCCCTACTTCCTGCTTCTGCTGATTTTCCCGAAAATGCTTCTCTGGGATGGTCTGTGAAATGAGTGGGACATCAAGGCACTGCTAACTGCATTCCCCTTCCCCCTGACAAGCCCTTTCTTTTGCTGGATGCCATGAATTTGTAGTCAAGTGCTAGTATTCTATGTCCTGAACTTCAGTCTTCACAGAGTCAGTTCATTTTGTCACCTCCCTCATTACAGTACTAAAGTATTTCCTGTGCTGCAGTAAGCTATTATGTAGATTTTACAAGTACGTTTCTGATCCTGCCAAATTAGATTTACTTGACCTAAGCGAGGAAAACTGCAGCTCTCTTTTTCCACATGCTCTGATAGTTGCTTTCAAAGAGTTTCACATCACCTGCCTCTTACAAGCACCCATGAATACATTTTTCTGGTGTTGTTGTATATACATATGACTGGTTAAGTCAAACACGTATAGGTAGTAAATGATAGCAAAGTAGTAAGGTATATGCAAGTCCTACATATGCTCAGACATTTGGAAAATACAGACTCCCAATTCCAATAGCACAAGAACTTGGGGTTGCCTGCTTATCTAATCTGTTTAGGATAGCAAGTAAATATTGTAATAGCTTCATAGTTGCAACAAATTGCTACATATCTGCATCCTTTGTGTCACACTGTTAAAAGCACTTCCCATAGAATGGAAACAGCAAGAAATATAAGTGTTTCAGAGTTTTAAAATGTTCTTACCAACTGGACTAAACTCTCATTTCATCTATTACATGAAGGTAAATATAAGCTTATGAGATTTGAAAACAAATATTATAGTGCCAAAATCAAAATTTGAGAGGTCTATCTGAAATCCTTGCCAACATAAAGACCTCATCTGGTTTAATCAAAAGTATGATTTTACACTGGTATGAACTGTGCAAAGCCCTTTCTGAAGATAATTCAATTTACAGCAGGATGATTTCTTCTTTAGCTTCAGTTGCTTATTTTCTTTTAAAATAACACAGAAATAAGTTAGCTTTTAAATTGTGTAAGGCTGTCCAAATGGTTGAGGTGCAGTGGTCTTATTTTAAGACTGATCGATGCGATATACCAGTACATCTTCTAAATCCTGTTTGTTAAGGCACTATTAATCACACTGCTTGTAACAAAAAGTCTTGGAAAAGATGAGAAAAAACATTGTTCATTTTTGCTAATAGCTTATGCTCAAAAGGATAGAGAAGTCTGGAGAGGAAAATGGCAGCTTCAAATCATGGGTTCGTAAAGAAGAAAGTAGTACCCCAGACAGACTGTAGAGGAATAGTCCCATGGCTCCTGGTTCTCCTTTATCCATTTAAATGCTGTGGACATTTAGAGCCAAAATTTAGTCAATTCCTTTAATTAATTTTTATGCCCGTATCTTTTGATTCAGTATCTTAGAGGCTTCAGTTAGACTTCAGTGATGCAGCTAGTCTTGATGGAAATACGAAACAGACATTGCAGACCACTGAAGCTACCTGCATGAAAAAAACCCACATGAAGCAAGAGGTTGTCTCTCTGTAGATCTCAAAACATTTGTCTGAAAAAAACAAATAATGAGAACATATATATGTATATAGAGTATTTAAACTATAAAATCCTTCATATAAGATGTGCTGACCACTTATTTTTTAAAAAATTAACCAAAGTTTATGCTAGCCATGTGCAACCATAACAAAGAATGAATGGTAAGAGCCATACAGACTGAGTTATGACTCCTTATTTAGGATCATATTTTTACTTAATTGGTATCAGAAGAATCTATGCAGAAATTATGGGCTTCATTTTTCTATTAGCAGAAAGATTGATGTGTGATATCAACCTGTATGTTGGTCTTTAAGATATGAAACGCCATGTTAATACACCTTCCATGCAAGATCATGGTCATATATCTGGTCCTGTACAAAGACAAAGCAAGAGAGAAGGAGAATTGTCCCTAAGCATATTGGTTAGATTTCTTGTCCAAAGCTCACAGCCTATTTGGAATAGAGAAGAGAAACTTTAGTGTTGCAGTCGACCACATAAGTTTTACCAGCTCACATCTGAGAACTGCTACTATATATTGACGTTTGCTATAGAATAACTGAACTGGTCCAGATGAAGATTATATGGGAATCTCATTGAATACATTCCAGTTTAATTTATGTCTCTCAAGGTAGCAATAATCATGTTTGAAGTTTGGCCCTGCTGAGCTACTCAGAAGAAGTTTAAACAGCTAAAATTCAGCTTAATGGAACATGACAACTCCATAGCACCGAATTCTGGTTGCTTAATTACTGATTTTAAGAAATGTTCAAGTCTCTGCAGAAACCTTTGTGAAACAAAAGTTTACCAGTATGGACCAATTTTGAGGAAAGCACACATGTAACTAAAGGGTGAAAGCCAAAGTCTGCATGAACTCTGGATTCAAATAACGAAAAAAATTCAATGTTATGGAAATCTGATATTTTAGAATGCAACATCTGAATTTGTGAGCAAGCTTTTTTGAATTTGAATGCTTTCTTCAAATGAAGCTTTAAATAGCATGGCTAAAATTCAAGACTCAGGCTCAAGAAAAGTGACTTTTTGGAATTCATGTAGCATTTGCCTGTTCAGTAAAATGTGTATAAATTAATTCTTTGTCTTTTCTGTGATTTAGTATAGCAGTTCAAATACCAGCTAATGATTTTACTTAGCATTGTAATGTAGCTTTTTCCGTGATGATCGCAATCATCTTTGCAACATAGGAAAAAAGCATCCATTTCTTTGATGGCTCTAATGTCATTTCAGTATTAGAAATTCCACTGAGGGCTGTACCATTTCTGTCTGGTGCTGTAGCTTGGTGTTTGGGTGGGTTACCACTTCTCTGCAAGAGGCCAGCACTACTTCCCTGTCTCCACATTCCCTTGGCTTCATAGAGAGGTGAAGGGGTGTCTTCATGGGGTGACCTCATGACACTGCAGTGGGATTAGAGCAATAGCTTCAGTGGAAAAGAAAATGCCTCACTGCAATGTTAGCCGCTACCTAAGCATACACCATGGGAATATTCCATTTGCTGTCAACCCTACTCATTCCTGGTGATGTAGGGATATTGGATTGCTGGGAAATCTCCACTAATCTGTCAGTACTAGAGATATCCAGGAAGCATTTGAGTGGGCAACTGAGGAATAGCAAACAAAAACATTTTATGAGAGAAAAACTGTGTTTATCCCTGGTGTGGAATTAAGCTCAGGTTTAGCAATGGTTAGGGGTCCTAAAGGCTGGCACCTGAGGAAACAAGGACTGAGCCAATGAATATTTTTAAATGGGCAGTTATATCTTTCCTGTCAGTAACTGCTTGGTGTCTCTTCCTTTGTTATTCTAGGTGTCCCACCCCTGGGTGTGATGGCTCTGGGCATATTACTGGAAATTATGCTTCTCATCGAAGGTATGTAAAGACAAGGTTTTGTTATCTAAATCAAATAACTGCAGGGCTAGAAGGTACCTCAAATGACCTAACCACTCTTTGAGTACTGAATAGGATTGAGTGGTGCACAGACATGGGTTGGTCTAACTCATATTAACCACCAATTAATAACATTTCTTAGCTTCAGCATGACTCACTACCCAAACAGATAGGAATATTTTTGCTAGAAAAATCTTTGTACAAAATAAAATCAATTTTTCTACCTTCTCTAGTAGCCCAAGGAAGCAATTCAACATTCATGTTTCTCTTGCTTTACATTCTGAACGACTTAACTCTTCACAGGCTGGACTCAAATCCTACCCGTGCATCTTTTTCCCACAAATTGTATTTCCTGAATGTTTGTGTCAGTCTCTTCCAGACTCACTCTATATTCCTTGAAATGCAAAATTGGACCCCGTTCTTTACCTTCTCTTCCAGATGAAGCCTTATCAGCTTTATCAGAGGAAGAAAGTACCTCTTTCATCTAATATGCACCAGTCTTGTTAGGACATTTCAGAAAAAAGTTTGGCTTGCTCTTAAATTGCAACACATTGTACTTCATCAAGCCAGAAGAATTGAAAGAGAAATTTATGGATGAAAGCTGTTACCTTAACTTTACCGAGGGCCAAAGAATGCTTCTCATTCACTAATGAAGATATTGATCAATTACAGTAGTACTACTGTAGAGGTAATGGTATAAATGCTGTGTAATTAGCAATGCCCCTCTGGCTATTTGAGAACTAAATCAGTAGAGAAGAGCTGTGCCATATTTTGTAAATATCTATCCACTGTTTAGACAATGAATAATAGTGACTAGTAGTAATAAGGTTCTTTACTCCCATGCAGAGTGGTACTGTTGAGCCTGGATATTTGCCTTCTTCACCAAGTCCCTGTAGTTTTACAATTGGCTATAAGGGTCAATACACAAATTCCCAGTTTAAATGCATTCCCACTAAAAGCAGCAAACAGTTCAAAGTCAAAACATAAATAAAATAAGAGATTGGGAACATGCCGTATTTTACATGCTGTAAAAACGGAAGATCACAGTATTAATTTATGTAATGCAGTGTTAAACATCAAAAGTACAAATAGCATAATAAAGGAGAATATATCAGCATTTTAAAAGCACTTACATGATGGACGACATTAAATCACACCGTCAGAGGAATTTAAGGTCAAATTTAGAACTACATTTAACTATATGGAGATTTATTAGCTAACACTCTACCAGCATTATGCTTGTTATAACTCTACCTCAGCTTCAGGGAAGCTATTTATGTGTTTGATCATCTATTTAACCAGAAGCAGGTGGGAGAGTGAAGATGCTGAAGAAAAGTGTTACTAACAAGAAACCTAAAAGCTGGTTAGGTTGGCGGGGGAGAATCACTGAATTGACTCATTTTTTAAATCGTTTCCCTGTGCATTGTCTCCTGGCCACTATAGGACTGGACCATGAGCTGAATGGTGGTACCTACTTTTGCCTGTAAATTCTTACATTCTTTTATTTTTGCAGATGACTGCTGAAATGAAGTTTTCATTTGATTGTGCAGCATAATCAAGTACATATAAAGATATAAAAAGTGATTCTACAAAACAAACAGATCTGGAATTTGTTCAGTCCTTTGGGGTTTAACACATGCAGGCTTTTGAAATGCCACTATGTCTATATTGACCACATAACTCCTTCATTTCTCTTCCAAAAAGGCCTCTGGCAACCCCATGTCTTCAGCTGCCTGCAGGCACAGAAGTACTGACACGTAGTCAGTGAAGTAACATTTTCTTTGCTTAAATCCACAGATGTCCCCAGGAGACCTGTCACATTTACACAGAAAGTGACTTTACCCTGGTCAGGTCATGATATATGTCAAGGCCATTTCTGAGGTGGAAAGGCTGGCAAAATTAATGCTTTTAAAGGGCAGCAAACCAGTAGCCTAAATCTGGAACTGTTAAACGTGAAAGACCCCACAGCATGTTGTCAGTTGGGCTTTCTCATTCCCAAACTGAAAATTAGCATTTAGCTCTACTTACATCTGAGTTAGCATTTTAGTTTTCATTTGATACCATCAGTTACAAACCTCTCAGTTTCAGAAGGAAAGGAATAACAGACTTCTCTCCTAAATGGCTGCCGAGATGCCTGGGTATCACCTGTATTTAAAATGGCTGCTCAACAGCAAGCACGAGGCAGATTTAACTCTGCCATAACTCTGCAGTTCCGCACACCCCTTCAATTTATGCAAGAAGTAATAGCAGCCTGTACTGCTGTTGAATTTCCTTCATTGTCTTTTTCCTTCATATATGAGGAATTAAACTCATAGAGTAATGAAGTAATATGCTTACCTTGTAATAGCTTTGGTTATTATAGGATAAAAAAATTAAAGCAAAAGTTCATCCTTGACATATGTTTTCTCGATGGATCCACTGTCAGAGAAAAAAATGAATTAATCATAGCCTCAGAAGCTGTCTGTTGGAAATGTCTGTTTAGAGGACCTGAAAGGTCTTAGAATTTTCTAATAAATCACAGTGCCAGAATAGAAAGATCTATTACAGAGAGATGATGCACCAAAATACCAATAAGTAGGTGATAATTAAATTGATTTAATATGTAGAAAGCTTTAAATCATTAGTTAAGGCAGAAATTCTTTGTTCAGATTTTGTTATGAAAATGTCATCCTCTACAAGCATACCCATCTGTACACCTACTAAAAAAAGTACTGCTTTCTGAGGAACTTCTATTAACTGTTTAGTTTTCAGATGCAAATTCTGATTATTTTCACACAGTGAGTACAACTAATCTCAGAGCTAAAGGAGGGGTATATTTAAGTCCTGTCCCCTCCCCTTCACTCTCTGCAGACCAGGTTGTATGTCAGGCAGTGAACCAGCCTGTTCCTGAACTGTTCCTTTGCCCCAGAGCCAGCTTCCTCTTATTCTGAATCCCTCACACTCTCTTCCTCTTACTTCTTTCTTCTTACAGACAACATTATTATTTTTGAAGAAAACTGTTCTTAATTGGCACAGACTTTCTCATATTTAGTTTGTACGCAAGGAACTAGGGTACTTTGGTGTCCACTATGCAAGCTGGAATAAACAGCAGTTTGCTTTGAAAAGAAAAATGGTTACATTTAAAACAGAAAATGACATGGAATGAGAGCACAGGTCCACATATCAGAGTGCAGATGCCTGTTCTACTAATGCTGACATGACCCCTGGCATGGCTCTGACCCTGGGCCACTACAAGTCTCCCAGGCAATTCTAAGATATGGTTTGGGACTCAGTGTGGGTCCAGATCATTCTTTACAAACAATATGGGTATAGCTGTCCTGCTTTACAGAAATAGAGAGCTTAGCTGTACAAATGGGAATTTTCTGGTCTTGGGTCAAAGCAGCAGTTCCAGGTCCCTTCTATTTAACAGTATAGATCTAGCCATGACATCTCACTAAAAGTTTCTAGATAATATACTATGTCCAGTATGTTGCGCCAGCATTCCTCTCTTTCTTTAATTAACTTTTTATGACTTTGCAGCATTTAAACTCTGATTTTCTCTATTCTTCATTTTCTAACACAGAATTCTGTCTGTGATTGCATCACCTTTTTCTCTGCTTCTTTCCCTCAGTCCTCACTGGTTTTGACAAGACAAAATAACTGAAATTTCTGTTGCAACTGTTTCTGTCTCTTCTTCACAAAGACAAGACCCTCTACACAACACTCAAGTATCTTTTGTCTGCTGAAAACAAAAATTTAATCTTCTATTTTGTTTCTTTCTCTAGGGAAATTTTTCTTTGGTGACACTTCTTTGTCTCTCGTGTCAGCACCTGAAGGTGTTCTACTGGTGGATTTCTTTTTTTAATGTTGATATTTAAGAGGGAAATAACATTTAAATAGAGGACAAGGCATGGGGTTTTTTGATAGATATACTTGTATCCTCAGATATCAACTACCTAACAAAATCTTTAAAAATCTGTTAAGGTCATTGTCAAGTCTACTAAACAGTTTCTACAATGAATTCTTCATATGCAAAGGAAAGATGACCTTGTGTAGTTGGAAACAACATTTTCAGTCTTTAGTTAAATGTAACATTGGTTAGTCTAACATATAACTTTGTCTCTACCAAATATTTTTGTCTGGATGAATTCTGAGCACTTGAACTCCTTCTCTGAAAGGCATTGAAAGCTCTGAGCTCTGTCATATTTTTATTCAGTCATTCTATAGAATTCTTATGTGATGTTTGAGAAGGTTTCATAATGTTTCTAATGTGCTCCTGAGAGCAATCTTTAGTCCTACTCCTGTTTTTTCTATTCTTCAATCACTCTGAGATATAGAGGACATAATGTCTCTCAGCCCTGAAACATTGGCTTCTGTTCCTTTTAAAGATGCCACTGCTGCTGCTGCTGAGTCAGCTGAAGGAATTATTAGGCAGAGGGTTTAAGAGCTGCCTTCCCCGACTCCTTGGGGAGTTCCTGTGCGTGTGGTCTGCACAGTGCCGGCAGTCCTGTCCTGCGTCACAAACCCACACACACGGATTCCCCCTCGTGGTGGCTGCTGCAGCTCTCCTCATTTAACCCACCTGAGCTTTGATTGTGCAAACTGAACAGGGTTGGCTATTCTGCCAGTTTCTCGGAGAGAAAGCGTATTCCTGTAAAGTGTACCCAAGAATGAGAAATTGCATTCTAAAATGTTTTCTTTCACACAGTCTTTCAGGCTGTCCGCGAGCAAAGAAAAGTGGAATCAGGATAGCACAAAGCAAGGAAGACAAAGAAGATCAAGAGCCAATTAGGTGAGAACAAATATTGTCAAAGGGCCTTTGTGTGTTTTATAAGGTCTTATATATCTTCAGCGTTTTTTAAGGCATAAATGTTGTTGTGTGATAGTTATCCAAGAGCAGATGACCACATTGATTTCTATGAGCAAATCTAGTATCTGTGCTGATTGTTTCAGCAAAGGATACAGTATTAGCCAAGGATACAACCTCCTATAATTAAGAAATAGTTTAAAATTCTTCATTTTCACATGATATTTAAAAAAATCACTGAGATCTTTATCTCCTTAGTGCCCCTTAAACATGTTTACATACTACAGGTAAACGATACATGCTAAATAAAGGTAGTTATGGGAGTAGAGAATTGAGTGTTTATATTACACTACTGCAACAAATCTGATTGTTCATGCAGTTTGCAAGAGAAACAAATGCCTGCCTATAGGTCTTGGTTTCTTCTTGCAAAGCACTGTGATATCAGTGGCCACTGAATTTGGTGGATTTAGTGACTGCTTAGACCATTCAGAACCAGATCCTCAGCGGGGAGTTGCGGCAATATTTTAGTTCACAAACAGTGAAGTAATTGGCCTTTAGTTTAGGTGTGTTATGTAGCAACACACTGCAAATAAAAACTCCATAATTTTCTTTAAACATTTCACTTTGAAGATTCTAACCTGTTCCTTCTAACCTTGGTTATTTGGTTTTTGGCAGTATACAGAGAATATGTATGGGTGATTTCCAAGTAAGGAAAACCATCAGATGCATACAGAACTGCCTTCATTGGTCTCTGGGCTGTAGCACATAGTTTGGTATAATTGTCCTTATTCGAAGAGTGGTTAAAGGAGCTCAGCATTTCTAATGAGGTGCTCTGATCACGTCATAACTAACCGTGTATACATGATGTTTTCATGACTTCAGACAAGTCTTCTTTGGGTTCCATACTTATAAATAAAATGTACCAAGGACTATACTAAGTAGCATTTTATGCTTATAATGGTTTTATGGGAAATTTTGTCACTGGTGAGAGCTGAGTAGCAAACATTTAAATTCCACTGTAATATTTGCTGTGATAAACACCTGCAATTCAAATACCTTTCTCAGTCCTTTTGTTGCAATTGCATAATATCAACAGTTGTAACTGTATCTATTGGCTAACCTCCTTAGAATTTATCAAAAAAACTTCTTTACTTCAAATTATAAAGTTCTGCTTGTAATTTTACCCACTACAGGGTATCTTGACTACTTTTGCGACTGCAGTGTAGGATTATTTTTTCCTTTTCATGTCAGGTTTATTTTGATTTTGTTGTAGAGGCTACCAGGTATATAATGGCAAGACAATAAAGTTTATCTCATCTCTCTGCTATCCAGATGTCCAGTTCCTGGCTGTGATGGTCAGGGTCATATAACTGGAAAATACGCGTCCCATCGCAGTGCATCAGGGTGTCCTCTTGCTGCCAAAAGGCAAAAGGATGGGTACCTAAATGGCTCACAGTTCTCTTGGAAGTCAGTGAAGACGGAAGGAATGTCGTGTCCAACACCAGGATGTGATGGCTCAGGACATGTCAGTGGTAGTTTTCTTACTCATCGTAGGTGAGTAACTATGACTTGTGTTTTTCACTTATGTTTATTATTTAAATCAGATTATAACACAGCTTTTTGTCATGGCATTTCTCTGTTGTTTTTGAATTTCATTATTACTTTGAAAAATAATCTGCTTATATGTATTTGTAGATAACTGGAAATCCAGACACACAAGTGTTTTTTATGCAAGCCCGTGCAGATACAGACCTGCATTTGAATCTATAATATACAGAAAATTTTAGGGGAAAAAACATGCATGACAGTAACTGTAAGTTTCCTATTGCTTTATTGGATATTTCTGCACAAGTTACCTTGGGGTAGACTTTGTAAGACATATCTGAGTCCCCCTTATTTTCAGAGATGACAAACACATTCTTGAATCTCAAACATCAGAGCATGGAACTGAAGAATTTTAGGAAAAAGTTCCGTAAAACCAAAGTACTTTTATTCATGAACATGTTTGTTTAAAACAATATATGTGGAATACAGAACATTATTTAAAACTAACAGAATGTAAATATTTGACAAAAGAAATACAAAGCTTGATTTTTGATAAACTTGACAAAAATAAAAGAGCTTCAATGATAGCATTTTTCATAGCTTGTAAAAGGAGGAGAAAGTGTACAGTCTGTTAGGGGTAAAACTTGCTGCCATTTTAGATATTAGGTTATGAAGAAACAAGGATTTTTTTGAGCTCTGGCTGGGAATCTAGGTCTGAAAATGACTATAACATCAGAGCAAATTTCTTATTATATAATCACTAATATAAAACTCTATTACTTCAAATATGTCAAGTTGATGTCCCTAATTTGTCACCCTCTCCAGGCAGACCTCAGTTGAACTTCTGTACCCTTTAGTGAGCTAAACCAATTTGATCTTGTTTTGTAGTCAGTTCTAGATACAGAGGTGAAAAGTGTACTTCTTCCTTCTCTTGCCTGTAACTATTTCCTTTGATTCTTTCTTTGACAATCCTTTACAGCTTCACTCAGAAGCCTTACCCTTACTTCAGCCTCTCCAGACTTTGTGCACATAGTTCCTATTTATTGTTTAGGCTCAGAGTTGTTTTTCTATTCAGTGTTTTATGGTACCTACCATGAAGGGATTCTGGTCCACAACCTGAGGTGTTACCTAAGTAGTCAAATGTATTACACAGCCTGCAGCTCCCAGAGGCTTTAGGAAGTAGGAGATGCAAAACTCTGACCATTTGTGCAGATACCACATGTGGATTTAAGTTTCTGACTTTCAGTAAAATACCAGTATTAGTGTTTGTATTTCAGTTTAACTCTGTTCATAATGGTGTAACATTTATTTAACTCTGAGAGATCTATCATTACAATTTTGAAATTATTTTATCTTTAGTTAAAAGGTAAATATAATTACCTTTTGTAAGTAAATATTGTAAAAGGTACAATATAATTACTGGGAGACTGCTTGCAAGGAGTATTCACATAGTACTTAATGATTTCAAGGAGAAAATTCTTGCAACAACAGTAACTAACTGCTAAAAGAAATGTACTGATACTAAATTTAACCATTTAAAGGGCAAATTGTGGCTAGAGATTTTTTGTAAAGCAGTGCTTTCATGAAAAAAAACCCTAGTGGAGTAACCTAAATCAACATTTAGCTACAGAGCAGCCATGTGTGTTTTTCAGTACCACCATCCTAAGTAGAAACATAGACATGTAAATATTTTATCTTATAAGATCAGTTTTTGGGCAAAAAGGTCCATTGTTAGAGGAGAGTACCACAAGATGAAAGGTTGCTTAAAAAGACTGATGAAGTAGATTGATTCCACCTAATCGTCTTGATGTAACAAAGGGCCAGTAGTCTAAGTTGTGAGCAAATTGAACAACTTCTTGAAGCTTCCATAAGCAATGGCAATATTAATAACAAGCCATATTACTTTTAAAATATTATTAGTTCTTGTAGAAGTCTTAAGGCTGTTAAAAATGCTTGGTTCATTTGCTCACACAAAGAAAAGCACATGGAACCATTTAGATGCTTTAGGGTTACTTATGTGGCCTCCAGCTGCTGCTCAAAGGGGTAGGTCCAGTGTAATATTTATCAGTCTTGGTGATATATCTTCTCAAATGGCATTTCATGGAGAACTGAATCAAACCCTGCATGTAGGATTGAACTTCATAACAGTTCACCTACCTTAATAATCTGCTTGTACAAGATGTAGGATGCATTTACTCCACTTTCAGGATCAATGAATCCTGGAGAGTTGTCCACTTCACTTCAGCAAAGTAGACACGGGCCTTTAATCAGTTGTATCATAAATGTCACTGAGTGTGTCAAGAGGGAGTGGGTTTCCCCTGCCTACAAATAGGTACTTTGTGCCATTTGAAGTGTTCTTAGGGCATGCAGTATGGCCATACTGGAAAAACTTGTTCTATGATTATGTTAGTTGAGAGCTGAATGTGCCTGGCAGGGGATCTATAGGGGTGCTGGTCTCGTTAAATGAACAGGCCCCAGAGTTCCATGGCAGCTTTGACACATAGTTCCCATGCAGACGTTTAAACTCAGGTGTCATAATCTGGAACTCAATCCCACTTAAATTACAGACTATCCATTTTCTTACATAAGGATGAAATATTCCCTCACTTCGAGTGTATCCGTTCTAACAGACTGTGGTCTCATCTTCTACTACTAATAACATTTTGCTATACAGCCGTGGCTGTAAATCTCAAATTCTCACCTTCTGAAGAGAAGCAATGCTATGCCAGTTACACGGTGAGACCAGATTTACGGACACTATTTTGCAGGTAGAGCTGTGTTCAGCATGCATGGAGGGAAAGCAAGGCTGTGGCCTTTAACTGAGTCAGTAAAAGCTCCTCAGACAGGAGAAGTTAATGTCTTCATTTTAGGCAGTATACCTTGCTGCTCTCCTAATAGAGGATTTTTCCTTCCCAGTGCAAATATTTTTCTATCAGCAGACTTCTCTAAGCATATATATTTTTTAATTGCATGTGTAGTTGTCCTTTATGTGTTCTTCGAGGTTTTTTTTCTGACATTTGTAGATGGCTGTTAATATGCTGTTATTAAAGCAGCTGTAATACTCTGGCAATGAACAGTAGACTGTCTTGTGAAAATGATGCCAACTGTTGAATTTATAAAATATATATTAGGAAAGATGCTTTTGAGTTCAAGATTTCTTAGAGCTGCTATTGACATTGTACACATGCTGTCGTTGCACTGATATCAGTGGACACTGGAGATGATCCACAAGTGCTGGTAAATCAATAAAAATCTTCTCCAACTGGTGTGTAGTCTGGAATTTAAATAAATGCATATTCCTACATTCACACTTCTGAAGCAGAATTAAGTACCCAGTGAAAAAAGTCATAAATTTTAGTGAATTTTGAGTCCTACCCTATAATCAAAGGTACCAACAAAGGTTTCTGGTTTTTAACATTTCCTTGATTGTTTTCAGAAATTTCTATGAATAGTTTTTATTTTGTCGAGGAGTTTGCATTAGGAAAGAATGGAAACAGAGGATTATCAGGAGGGACTTGAAGCATAGGATTAAGTGTGCTGTTCTTCAAAAAGGAGCCTCTGCTAGGAAGAGAGGCCAGTGTGGAATTAGATAACCTATCAGCACTATGAAAATGAATTGGAAGGCATGTAATCATGGAGTCAGATAGATAAATTAAATAGGTTATAATGAAATGTAAATTGCTTATTATACTGTAGCTTTGCAGTTTAGTTCTTGAACAGACCCTTACACCCCCATATTTGATTTAAGATTTTTATAGGTGGCATCATTTCTAGTACTGTGATCAGTGGGGACTTTCTCAGAATATACCTGAATTTAGCAACCCTGCTTCTTTGCACAGAAAAGGAAATGTGCTTGTGCTGACTTCAGTGGAAATGACTTGCAGTAATGCCTATTCAGATCTAAAACAGTGTTCTTCCTCCCACCTTCAGCTCACTTTTATTTACATCAGTGTCCACCCATTTCAAATACATTAACGTAGCTTTTAAATTCCCTTTACTATATGTTGTGGTTTGACACTGGACGAATGCCAGACACCCATGAAAGTCATTTGCTCACCTTCCCGTGCCACAGCTGGGCAGAGGAGAGAAAGAATTAACAAAGGGTTCATGAGTTGAGATAAGGACTGGGAGAAAACACTCCAAGGGCAAAACAGGATGACCTGAGAAGTACCAAGTGAATTTATTACTAACAGAATCAGAGGAGGATAATGAGAAGTAAAATAAGCCCTTGAAACACCTTTTTCCCCCCAGGCCCTCCCTCCTTCCCACTGACAGCACAGGGAGACAGGGCATAGGGATTTGGTCAGTTTGTCTACTGAGATCTTCTGCTGCTGCTCAGGGAGAGGAGTCCTTCCCCTGTGAGACCGTGGGGTCCCTCCCACAGGAGCCAGTTCTCTCTGAACTTCTTCAACATGGTTCCAATCTCACAAGCAGCAGTTCTCCCAAAACTGCTGCAGTGTGGGTCACTCTTCCACGCGGTGCAGTCCTCCAAGGACAGGCTGCTCCAGCCTGGAAGCAGGGCCCCTCTCTCCATGGGTCTCCCACAGGATCACAGCCTCCTCCAGGCCTGCACCCGCTCTGGTGTGGGCACCTCTCCCATGGGCTGTGGGTGGATCTCTGTATCCCCCGTGGACCCCATGGACTGCAGGGGCACAGCTGCCTCACCATGGTCCTCACCACAGCCTGCAGAGGAATCTCAGCTCTGGT
Source organism: Orthonyx spaldingii (assembly GCA_013397795.1). Classification (NCBI taxonomy): domain Eukaryota; kingdom Metazoa; phylum Chordata; class Aves; order Passeriformes; family Orthonychidae; genus Orthonyx; species Orthonyx spaldingii. The sequence continues at coordinate 436,284 of VZTJ01000540.1, forward strand.
GCCTGGAGCACCTCCTGCCCCTCCTTCTCCACTGACCTTGGTGTCTCCATGTTGTTTTCCCTCACATGTTCTCACCTCCCTCTCTTCTCTGACTAAAAGAAAAAAAATATGTGCCCCACTTTGTCTTGATTTTAACTATATTATCACAGAGGCATTATCAACCTCCCTAATTGGCCCAGCTTTGGCCAGAGGCACATCCATCTTCAGAGCCATCAGGAATTGGCTCTGCTGGACATGGTGGAAGTGTCTAGCAGCTTCTCACAGAAACCCCACCTGTGGGGCCCCACCACTACCAAAAACCAGGCCATGCAAAACCAACACACTATGGAAAACTGTTGTGGTTTAACCCCAGTTGGGACCTCAGCCCCACAGAGTAGCCTGCTCACTTCCAGCAGGATGGGGGAGAGAATCTGAAGTGTGAAAATGAGAAAACTTGTGGGGTGAAATTAATAGGTAAAGAAAAAGCCACACTCACAAGCAAAGCAAAACAAGGAATTAATTCACTACTTCCCATGAGCAGTTAGGTGTTCAGCCATCCCCAGGAGAGCAGGGCTCAAGTAACGGTTTCTTGGGAAGACAAGCATCATCCCTCGAAATCTCCCCCCCTTCCTCCTTCCACTTCTCCCAACTCTCTGTGCTGAGCAGGACGCCATATGTTGTGGGATATCCCTTGGGTCAGCTGAGATCAGCTGTACCAGCTGTGTCCCCACCCAGCTCCCAGATTGTGCACCCACAGTGCCATCAATGGGGGGTGGGGTGAGAAGCAGAAAAGGCCTTGACTCTGTATGAGCACTCCTCAGCAGTAAGGAAAACATCCCTGAATTGTCCACGCTTTTTCCAGCACAAGTCCAAAACACAGCCTCATACCAACTATTTTGAAGAAAATGAACTCTATTCCAGCCAAAGCCAGTACAAAAACATGTTAGTGGAGCTGTAATATACAAGAAATGATCAAATTATAAGTATTTTCCCCATTAACAAGCTAATGCTAAATAGAGATGAAAACGTAGATAAGGCTGATTTTTCTTTAGTGAACCTGTATCCTTGCTGAGGACAATAGGACTCCAAGACCCATAAAATGTTTATAGAACAGGATTTGTGTTTGAGCAGCAAGGGCACACCACTGTGTTTGCAAAATGTCTAGATGTGCTGGGAGGGAAGCAATGGACATCATCCCCTGCCTTTTCCCTTCTGAAGGAATGTATGTAGAAATTATCAAGTGGTTGTGGGAGATGATTATATATGACACTTGTTACAGTCTATCCACGTAGGAAGGTTTAGTTATTGGTAAGGCAGTCAGAAAGCTCACAGGAAGCAGTTCAGCAGTTCACTCAGTTCAACCATTACCACACATGAATGTCCTGAGGTGAAGGAGCACTGCCAGTGTTGTTTGCTCCAAAAATTCTAGGTCAGTCATAGCTCTGAGTTGCACAGCTGCATTGCTAAGCATGGGAACAGACAGATTACAAAAGAGGAGAAGACAAAAAAAAACCCCAAAAAACCTCGACAGGAGCTGCCCTCTGCAGCTGCTTTCTGGAAGCTGGCTGATGCTAACACTCCCATGGATCCTCAGAGGACCTCTAGGTTCTCAAACACTCAAAGCATTTAGGATATGACAAATGTGAGGGAAGAAGATTGGAGATGTAGATTTTTCATATGCAGATCCTTTATCTCATGAAATATGCTTTGCTAGAAATAGATGCTGCATAAAAATCCTCTGTGATCAACTTCAACTTCTGAAGGGAAAATTTGCAAATACCGCCTACAGTCAAACCTCCTGGTGCTCAGGGCTGCAGCTTGAACCTGTGCCCACAGAACAGCATCTCACCCCAGGATTTATCTGGGGTGGGCGGGTGCCCCCAAAGAGGCAGTAGCTCTGTAATGCAGGTGCTTTGCAAAACACAGGCTAGTGGCTGGAAATTTGCTCCTAAATTGTTGTAGAGCTTTCAATATTTGCCTGAAGTCACATCCTGTCTTAACAGCAGCATTTCATTTAAAAATATTAAAATACTTATCATTAGCTCAGCAATGGCTCTCCAGTCTGTCCACATCTTTTTGCATAGTGTGAACCTAAACTGAGCACCGTGTTCCAGGCGTGGCCTGACAAGCACTGAGTGGGACAATGACTTCTGTGTCTCTGTGGTGATGCCCTCGTTGATGCAGCCCAGCGCCCCGCTGGCTCTCTGTGCCACAGCAGCACCGCTCACTTACACTGAGCTTGTCATCCCCGGGACCCCCAGGTCCCTTTCCACAGAGCTGCTCCACAGCCAGGTAGGTCCCAGCCTGTGCTGCACTCCTGAATGATATTTTCCCAGGTGCAAGACCTTACACTCATCTTGGTTGAACTTCATAATGTTGTCAGCCCACTCTTCCAGCCTATCCAGGTCTTCCTAGAGTGTGACTTTCCCTTCCAAGGAGTACACTTCCCCACTCAGTTTGGTATCATTGTCAAAGTTGATCAGGATACACTTGGTCCCATTTTCCAGATCGCTTATGGAGATTGTAAACAGAGTTGAGCCCAGTATGGTCCCTGGGAAACCTCACTTGTGGCAGGTTGCCAGTTTGAAAAGGAGCTGTTTACCACCACCCTCTGTGTGCAGCCTCTCAGCCAGCTCCCCACCCACTACACAGACCACTTGTCCAGACCTTAACACATTGTTTCTCTAGGAGGAGGCCATGGGAAACCATATCAATGGCCCAGGAGAAATGCAGGTAGACAATGTCCACTGGTCACCCCCAATCAACCAAGCAGCTCACTTTGTCACAAAAAGCAAATTTGCTTTTACGGGTTTGTCAAGCACAGCTGGCCCTTGGTCAATCTGTGCTGGCTTTTCCCAATCATGTGCTTCATCTGACTTGTAATACCCCCCAGGAAGATTCGTTCCATAATTTTCCCAGAGACTGAAATAAGGCTGATGAGCCTGTAGATCTTCCTTTAAACCCTTCTTGTAGGTGGGGTTGTGACTGTCTTTCTTCCAGCTTTCTGGGATATCCCCTGATCTCCACAACTTCTCAAAGATTATGAATAGGCTCACAACACCATCAGTGAGCTCTCCTAATGCCCTCAGGGCCCATGGATTTGTAGTGTCAAGCTCCTGTAACAGTTCCCTTGCAACTCTTCCATCAGTGATGGTCAGTCTGTGTTTGCATCAGCCTGCAATTTTGTTCCCAAGGCCTGGGGTGCAACAGTCTTGGTAAAGACAGAGGTGAAGGAAAGTGTCAAGAACCTCTGCCTTTTCTGCATTGTTGGTGACTAATTCACCTCTCCCATATAACAGTGGGCCAGCATTTTCCTTCTGTTTCCGCTTGCTCTGTGTACCTAAAGAACATTTCTTGGAGTGTTTTACATTTCTGGCCAGTTTCAATTTGAGCTGAACTTTCGCTATTCCAGCTGCATCTCTGCATCCCCTGGCAACAGCCTTATCATTCCCAATGGGTATTTGCCCACTTTTCCATCTCTGATCCACTTCTCTTTTGGTTTTGAGCAGACCCAGAAACTCGCAGTTAAACCAATTGCGAGCATCCTTTAGAACACAAAGGATCCAAATTGCCAGATGAATTCTCAAGGTGCTCTAAACTTCCAAAATACCCTATTTGTCAGGAGTCTGTGTCCAGCAATATCTTTTGAAAGGTGTTCCTGTGCTGTATACTGAAAATGGTAAAAACTTTGCAGAGAGAAATCTTTTTTTTTTTTCTATTTATGAAACATAAATACTGTCAAACTCCAGATTTGTAAGAAGCTTTTAATATGCAATGCATTAATGTATTTGATTGCATCTATTTCTAGACAGGTCTCTTGTCAGGTCAACTCTTGTCCATGCTTTTATTTGTTGCTACAATAAGTTGACAGAGTGCCACATTTGTGTCAAATTTAATTCACTCGTAGTTCTCATTGTTTTACTTTTTCTCTGGTAGGCTTTTTAAGTTGTTTACGGTGTTTGTTTGTTCATTTGGTTTTAATCTGCCTGTCCCCTCCCTGCTATTGATTTATTTTGCTGTTTCCCATCTCTTAGTTTTTCCTACATCTGTACATTGCAATTCAGCAAGAGAATATCATATATCATTAAGAGTATAGAAGAACTAACCAAATTCACTGCATTTAACAGTAGCTACAACTGACAATGATAAGCATTATCATGATGACATCATTAAAAGATAACAAGCATACAAGTGCATTGACATTTCCAAGAAGACAAGGAAAGAAATGTGGCAATTACATGTAATAATAATATACATAAAGAAAAAAAAATTAAAATCTGCGAGGTGAGTCGTGCAGTGCAAATGATTTTTTTACTGAGTGATTTTGTGTTGAGTCATAAGCTTAAAAGAAAAGGGTCTTCTAAACTGCTTTTAAAAACCTTCCTCTTCCCATCCTCCTTCTCTCCTACTGTAGTGTTCTGGCCCTTTTCCCTTCTCTGTCCTGTTCAGTCTTCTTGCTTCTGAGCTTCTCAGTCCCCAGCATTTGAGGTAGTTGGTGCACTGGCAGAACAGAACAGGCAGTCTCAGGTGTGGCTTCCAGCAAGCATTCTTCTGCTCCAGGCACTGCAGCCNGCTGTTTACCACCACCCTCTGTGTGCAGCCTCTCAGCCAGCTCCCCACCCACTACACAGACCACTTGTCCAGACCTTAACACATTGTTTCTCTAGGAGGAGGCCATGGGAAACCATATCAATGGCCCAGGAGAAATGCAGGTAGACAATGTCCACTGGTCACCCCCAATCAACCAAGCAGCTCACTTTGTCACAAAAAGCAAATTTGCTTTTACGGGTTTGTCAAGCACAGCTGGCCCTTGGTCAATCTGTGCTGGCTTTTCCCAATCATGTGCTTCATCTGACTTGTAATACCCCCCAGGAAGATTCGTTCCATAATTTTCCCAGAGACTGAAATAAGGCTGATGAGCCTGTAGATCTTCCTTTAAACCCTTCTTGTAGGTGGGGTTGTGACTGTCTTTCTTCCAGCTTTCTGGGATATCCCCTGATCTCCACAACTTCTCAAAGATTATGAATAGGCTCACAACACCATCAGTGAGCTCTCCTAATGCCCTCAGGGCCCATGGATTTGTAGTGTCAAGCTCCTGTAACAGTTCCCTTGCAACTCTTCCATCAGTGATGGTCAGTCTGTGTTTGCATCAGCCTGCAATTTTGTTCCCAAGGCCTGGGGTGCAACAGTCTTGGTAAAGACAGAGGTGAAGGAAAGTGTCAAGAACCTCTGCCTTTTCTGCATTGTTGGTGACTAATTCACCTCTCCCATATAACAGTGGGCCAGCATTTTCCTTCTGTTTCCGCTTGCTCTGTGTACCTAAAGAACATTTCTTGGAGTGTTTTACATTTCTGGCCAGTTTCAATTTGAGCTGAACTTTCGCTATTCCAGCTGCATCTCTGCATCCCCTGGCAACAGCCTTATCATTCCCAATGGGTATTTGCCCACTTTTCCATCTCTGATCCACTTCTCTTTTGGTTTTGAGCAGACCCAGAAACTCGCAGTTAAACCAATTGCGAGCATCCTTTAGAACACAAAGGATCCAAATTGCCAGATGAATTCTCAAGGTGCTCTAAACTTCCAAAATACCCTATTTGTCAGGAGTCTGTGTCCAGCAATATCTTTTGAAAGGTGTTCCTGTGCTGTATACTGAAAATGGTAAAAACTTTGCAGAGAGAAATCTTTTTTTTTTTTCTATTTATGAAACATAAATACTGTCAAACTCCAGATTTGTAAGAAGCTTTTAATATGCAATGCATTAATGTATTTGATTGCATCTATTTCTAGACAGGTCTCTTGTCAGGTCAACTCTTGTCCATGCTTTTATTTGTTGCTACAATAAGTTGACAGAGTGCCACATTTGTGTCAAATTTAATTCACTCGTAGTTCTCATTGTTTTACTTTTTCTCTGGTAGGCTTTTTAAGTTGTTTACGGTGTTTGTTTGTTCATTTGGTTTTAATCTGCCTGTCCCCTCCCTGCTATTGATTTATTTTGCTGTTTCCCATCTCTTAGTTTTTCCTACATCTGTACATTGCAATTCAGCAAGAGAATATCATATATCATTAAGAGTATAGAAGAACTAACCAAATTCACTGCATTTAACAGTAGCTACAACTGACAATGATAAGCATTATCATGATGACATCATTAAAAGATAACAAGCATACAAGTGCATTGACATTTCCAAGAAGACAAGGAAAGAAATGTGGCAATTACATGTAATAATAATATACATAAAGAAAAAAAAATTAAAATCTGCGAGGTGAGTCGTGCAGTGCAAATGATTTTTTTACTGAGTGATTTTGTGTTGAGTCATAAGCTTAAAAGAAAAGGGTCTTCTAAACTGCTTTTAAAAACCTTCCTCTTCCCATCCTCCTTCTCTCCTACTGTAGTGTTCTGGCCCTTTTCCCTTCTCTGTCCTGTTCAGTCTTCTTGCTTCTGAGCTTCTCAGTCCCCAGCATTTGAGGTAGTTGGTGCACTGGCAGAACAGAACAGGCAGTCTCAGGTGTGGCTTCCAGCAAGCATTCTTCTGCTCCAGGCACTGCAGCCCTGGGTAGGGCTAGTGGCAGGGAAGGCTCCCAGAGAAGGCTCTCGTACACACAAAGTACATGGAGGATCTGGCACTACACACTAACTCATATCCACTTAGCATGTCTAAGTGACAGTCTGTCAGAGACTTATAGCTCTGCCAAATCTACTTTTGTTTTCATGAGGACAACAGAATGCATCTCTAAACTCAGAGCAACACCCCATTAAATGTCGTTTCTTGCTCCAATTCACAGACAGTTAAGAGTTATTCACTGAATTATTTGGACTTTTTTGTTCCCCTCAATAAGGACAAAACAATATATATGGACAAAACAGTGATATAGAAGTATATTCTGAGAAATAGAAATATTTTTTCTATGACCTGTGGAAAAAAATGAGCCTGGCCAGACAGTTGCCACTGAAGATTGCAGTCAGATCAGCTAAAATTTGGCAAAAGTTGGAAGTGACTAAATGCAGAACCTGGTTGTTGAAAGAGTTAGGCCCTTTGACTGTAGGTAGTTCTGCCAGCTCTTTTCATTACAAGCTGGAAGAAGGACGGAATAGTATTTTAATCAGATGTACCGTCTGTTCAACTGGAAGGTTCTTAATATCAAGCTAATCTAAAAGGACTTAAGAGGTTTACTTACCTTGGGAAAGTCATAGAGAAAATAGTATGAAATCCATATTACAAAAAGCAGACTGCAGAATATAAACAAGAAAAATCATGTTGCTGAGCAGACCTGACAAATTACAGCAGACAGCAATTGTACAGGGAGCTTGCAATGTGACACCTCCTTGATTTCAGGCACTTAGCAGAAGCTGTCTGGTTAGAAGTCTGCTTGTCCTCATTCCAGACATAGCCCATAAAAAGGATGACTTTTCAGATTTCGGGAGGGATGAATTTTCCTCTTGAAATACCTTTTTCTCTTTGCTGTCTATACAAGTGTTTAGAGAAATTATGCTTCATTTTAAGTGCCAAAGTGAGCTGGATTTGGTCAGTAAATCACTTGAAATTTTGAGCTGCCTAAGAGCACTAATCAGAGGTGTGCAGCTAAACATACACCTTACCTATTTATACACAGGGTCAACCTTTACAAAGGTTTTATACAAAGTCTCAAAATTTCTCCTCCACAATACATGCCCTGTTCGACTGCCCAGTAAATCCACTGGCCTTCAGGTCATCTGTCCTGTTATGGGCAGTCACCAGACAGGACAAAGGCCGATAAGCTTTGCAGAAGCCAACCCCCAGCTCCTGGGGCACTCAGTTGTGCCCCGTTAAGTGCATGGCTTTTAGTGCTGGGGCCACCTGTAAGTCATGTTATATGCTGCAGTGGGTACTCACCAAAGAATAAATGAGAGACTTTTGAACAGTTGTTGCACACTGGGCAAGAGCCAAACCTCTTCCCCTCTTCAGGGATGATACAGGTCAAAGCTCATTAACACATGTGAGAAGCCCACCCACAAAGCCTCTTTGCTGACTAAGCAGCTTCAATTAACTAAATATGATGTAAATTTGCCAAGGGACTACTGTGACCAGCTGAAGGGCAACTTTGGCAGTGCTCTTACAGTTCCAGCATTTCAAGATTTATTAATCCCTTTTCTGGTGTATATTTATGCCCCAGGGGGATTCCTTTCAAATTGAGTCTGCTCTCAGGGCCTTTTCTCTCAGCTTTGCCATGTTAACAATTGTGCATAATTTCTATTTTTGTTTTTCTTACCTGATGCCTGCTTTGTTCTTTTGTTATGCGGGATAGGCATAATTAAGCAATAACGCTATCTTACCTTTTAAATCTCCAAGTCTCTTCTTCTGGGTGGCCATTCATTCTATCTCCTTGTCTGTTTGGGGCCTGACTGACCAGATTTTAATGCTAATTTAACCCTCCCCCCCTAAAATAAGAACATGGTTCTTTCCAGAAAGTCGTTCTGAAACAATGATCAGATATCATTAAAATAATTTTGAAAAGGTTGCATTTTGTCTTAATCATAATGGCTCTCTTTTTTTCATGGCCATTTGAGTAGTGGTTTAATTTTTCTTACTTCTGAAGCCAATGCAAAGATTTATTTAAACAGAATAAAATCTCAGCTACTTTCCTCAGCACCTTTGGAAAGCAACTTGAATTAGGAGCTGTCACTTTTCACATTACATCAAGCTTTTAGTGTTTTTAACTTAGATTTCCCTCCTGATTCAAAATTGAAGTTTTCCACCCCAAGCATTCAGGTGTGAGTTGTAAGTGCACCAAAAAAAACCCCAAAACAAAACAAAAAAACCCCAACCAACCAACCAACCAACCAACCAACCAACCAACCAACCAACCAACCAACCAACCAAAAAGCTTTAGCCAGGAAACAAGACCTATAAAGGGCCACATTAATAAAAATCATTCTTTTCCAGTGAAGAATTCTGAGACTGAGCTGAACAGATGATTTTTTTCTGACACCCAACACCACACAAAGGCAGTTGGGGTTGTGTGGCCAGTGGGAAGAAGAGATTCCTCTGTGAGTCACAGCAATCTCTATGCAAACAAAAGTAGCTTGTTTGCAAAACCTCTCTCCTGGATTCCCTTTGCTTCACATCTCAGTAAGAACCTAGGGAAAAGCCAATCACCCTTGAATGTAAATAAAAGTGAGTGCTGGTTTAGGGAGGTTTCCTTTTATCTCTGCTGGAGTTGTGCATAGAGTATTTCAGCCTTTAAGGTGTGTAGAATTTACTCATGGGAATAAGGAAATCACTAAAGCTGATACCCTTCAACATAGAAAAAAAAAATAAAAGAGTGGTTCATGGATTTAATATTAAACCAAGGAATGGGCTACTTTGATCACTGAGTTTGATCCTTTAACTTGAACTTCAAACATCAGCAAATAGTTCAGGAGCTTAGTCTAAAAGTAAGGTTTCAGCCATTAAAAAAATAAAGCACTCATTCTCACTGTGATCTGTATTTCCCTGAATTTCAAAAGGATTTACATCTGGGGCTTGTTTTGAATGTATCTCTAGTTAAAAGAGGTCCTTTGAAAGTGACTTGTTCCTTTCTCTAGTTTATAGACAATGCTATTTTTAATAAACAGGAGAAGTGTTTCATTTTCTTTTTCAAAAATCACTGTCATAGTGAATCTATAAACATCTTGCAGGGTTTATAAAGTTTGTTCTCAAAATGCTTTCTGGGTACTCCAGGTTGAGGCTCTGGTTTCTTCATACCCTGTTATTTCTTTCTTTGTAAACTTCAACACTTAACATATCAAATATAAAAGTTGTGTTTTATTTACCTTTATCTCCTCCTTTCCCGTATCCCTACTTCTCTGTTTGGGAAATGTTTTCTTCACTTGAGAAGCCAAGTGCAATTCCTTCAGCTTCAAGAGGGACTAAACTGCATCTGTGTGCAGAGGAAAAAATTGTATTTAACACACAGGTGGAACCCAGATAACTAAAATCGGTCACCCAGACAATTGCTCCATTTGATCAATGATCCTCCACTCTGGTGGCCTCTGATGTTTGCATGCCTGAAGACAATGCAATTACATTGTCGAAACAGTTCAGGATTTTAGCCCACATTTATTTATTTTTAAACTAAATTTCTTCATAAATGTGCACTAAACACTACCTAAATAACCCTTTAAAACTTCTTTCCCCTGCTAATTTTCATTTTATTTTTGAACAAATTTCACCCTATTTCCAATTCCACTGAATAAATGGTGAGACAGTGGTTGCAGGAAGATAACCACAGTGCTAAACCAGGAAGAAAATTCATTCTTCCCATTATGTGATAGATAGATACAATCTCTAATAGATACAATCACCATATAGTCTTTATAGTATTTTGTAAGTTATGGCAGAGGGTGGTTTTCTAGGATGATGTGCTAGACCATACTTTTCTTTTTCAAATTAGAGGTTAAGCCCAACAGTAGAAATTCATCAAGAGCCAAGACACATTGCATCCCAATAAAATAAGGTGCTGATGGTCATCTGGTTGTTGATACAGCAGACTCACAGCTATTGGTGAATCAGAAACTCAGAGGGAGCAAGAAGTTGGGTGCTGGTGCTTCTAACAGCCCCACCAAAATGCTGTAGCTTCAAGCCCCTTGGCATCCAGAGTCTGACAGAGATAAATCATGGCTTGTTATATTTATACTGAGTTTATTACAGCAGTGCCCTAGCAATGTTGTTAGAAAGCCTAACTCATTTTTATTATGGAAAGAAAACTCAACTGTGTTTATATTTTCTTATGATTTCTTGTGTCTATGAGAATAATGGCAGGAGCAAGTGAGATAACTGTGATTAATTTTACCAGTTCTTTGCTGGAATGAATAGGCAGCAGAATTGTGTAAAAGTCAGTGTGAAGTTTGAAGACCTATTACAATCATCAACTGTAAAGGCTTCAAACTTAATCATAGAATATCCTGAGTTGGAAGGGACCACCAAGGATCACCAAAGCCCAGCCCCAAGAATCACACCATGTGCCTGAGAGCATTGTCCAAATGCTTCTTGAGCTCTGTCAGACTTGGTGCTGTGACCACTCCCCTGGAGAGCCTGTTGCAGTGCCCAACCACCCGTTGAGGGAAGAACATTTTCCTGATATCCAACCTAAACCTCCCCTGACACAGCTTAATACCATACTTAATGTGAGGATAAGTATTATCCTTAACAAAACTACTACCTAGATGTTTCTCGTGGTCTTTTTTTAATTTTTGATATATTTAAAGCATATTTTGCATAACTCTTAAAGCACTGAAATAGCTTTCAGTTGTATTCTTTTGTTTGCCAGTCACAGGACAAAAAAAGTCATATCTACTCCTTGTTGATCCTTCTGTCTTTCTGTCTCCTTCTACCCTCCACTCTTCTAGAAACTGCAAGCAACTCTCAGTCTCTCTGGGATCTCAATTCAAGCTTTGTGGTTAACTTTGCACTTCCATAGGGTTCAACCTTTGTACAGCAGCCCACTTCTGTGCAACACTGACTTGACCTTGTTTTTCATCTTATCTTCCCATATATCCCGACTTCCTTTGGTTGTTCTCAAATCAAAAAGCAGTTGCCTTTAATAGAAGTAAACATAGTCAATAAGATAGAATGGAAGAGGTTGAATGTCCTTGCAGAGCAGAAGCTTACTCTAAAAGTCCTAATTTACTTTTTTAATTACTTAAAACAGATAATTAAGAACAGAGCAAAGAAAAAAAGATGCACATTGCTGTCTTTGACTAACTCATTTCTGAAGAATTTAGACAAGTTAAACAAACTGTAGTAAAACTCAATACTCTAATTTAAGTTACTAACGTGGTATCTGCTTCACTGAAACTGAAAGTGCCTGTCTTAGGAAAATGAGCTAATCCGCTTACAATACAATATACAATTAATGAAGAGACAGATTTGCCAGAAAAGATCTGCAGAGGAAGTCAATGACACAGTCTGGCTTTGGCATCTTCCTCTGTGGTGAGCAGGATACCTTTTGGAGTTTTGAATGCTTTCTTAAATTGCATAAAGTCACTGGAAAATTTAGGACCACCAGTTCTTTCATGGCCTCTTCTAAGGACAGACATGTAACAAGCTAAAGGAAGTCATAGAGGTGCATGATGCACACGTTAAAGCCATGCATGTAAGGATTGGGGAACCAACAAGAGGAAGCCTGTGGCTTAGGCATGCACATGCATTGCAAGAAACCCATTTTGGTCAAAGCCGTCCTCTGTCTGTGCATATTGTATTAGAGCACCAGCGAGTTAGAACAAAACTAATCTTGTTACAGAATGTGGAAGCCTTCTGCATCCTCACTAGTATGCCCAAAAAAATAAACAGCCCTTTGCCTTTCCTCTCACTAACTCATCATTCATCTGGGTGCCTCCAGAAGAAGGTAGATAATCCATGCAGAAGGACTCTCCAACAGTTCCAGCAGCAAGGAGGGTGCACAGCACCCAGATCTTTGTGCCTCAGTTTAGGCAGAAGGCATCTGGTGCCAGCATGCCTGAACTGCAGCCGAGCTATAGGTGCTACATAGGTGCCTACCCTGGCAAGAGTTCTCTGTCCAATGGCAATGGGCCACAGACAGTTGCTGTTTGGCAGCTAGAATGTGACCACCCTCTTCAGTGGAATAGGAAATCTCAGTATTGCACATATGGAACCTTGTACCTGGGGCCTAGGGGTGAGAGTGCAACTTGGAGCATCCTGGGCATACCAGTGGAGAGGTGACCTTCCAGACAAGCTGAGAAGATATCTACAGGCTTAGGCAGTCCTGAAAACTCGGTGTATTAGAACCATGGCCTGGGAATAAGATTGGGTCCTTGGCCCCAAAATTTGGATTTAGGCACACTGAATCTCACAGTAGATTTCTAATACTTCAGAACAAAATTTTTTTTTGTTTGATTATTTTTTGTGCTCTCTGGTGTGCTGTTCTGGCATCCAGCTTTCTTGTTGGTCTGTTTGAATGCTGTGCTTATAGACTGTTTGAGGGCTGATTTTATTTTGAGGTGTTCTCTAGGCTGTCATCAGTCAAGACTTTTAGAGAGCAAAAGGCTACAGAACAAGATGAGAGTAAACGAATGCAGTTGTTATAATGCCCAGTGATGCTAACTTCTTCTGAAAAAGAGTGAGGACAAAATATGAGAAAATTCATTAAGTCAATTGAAAGGTTGCAAAAATGAAATCAGTTAATTGATGCAGAAACCTTGCATATACTGTTACCTCATTTCATTCTCTGTGCCAACATTTTTTTCCCAAAACGCCAAATCTTCTCCTCCTTAATTGTCTTCAAGGCTTCCTTTGACACTTCAAGAGGACAGTTGTTTACAGTCACACACTGAGTCCATAGCAGACCTTGGAACAGTAATTTGGCATTCTACCAACTAGGCTACAGCCAAAAGCTACTAGGTCATGCTATTTCTTGATACTACTAGTATTGTTTTGTTACATATCTTCTTAGTCACAAAACTGTATGAAATGTTGAACATGGATTCTTTTGCTGAGAAAATAAACTTTTGGATACATTTTTCTAAGAGCAATCCTTTTTTTTATGACTGCACTTGATAATAATAGTCCAGGCTTTTCAGAGAAACATTTTCAATAATGAAACACTATACGTAAATTAGAGGACTTCGTTTAGAAGGGAGTTGTGTCTTTACTTAAAGTAATGCTTTTAGTCAAAGACACCACTTTCCTCTATATTACAGAGCAATTATTTGAGTATTAGATTTGAATCTGATTTGCACAATTAAGAATTGTAAAACAAAGTCTTCCCTTTGAATCTGGGGAGGAAATACAAATGTGCCTGTATGCAATGAGAAGTATGCGATGTTACTCAATTTCCATGGCTATGAAAACTGCAAGGTTGAGGCTACAGGAAATTGTTTAGCAAGCTTCCAAATCCCCTTCACCAAAGTTAAAGCTTCCTCAGAAAAAAGATTGTAGTATTCCATTATTATATTAGATTGAATATGTATTTTCTTTTACCTGTGATAATGCAACTACGCTAAAGATGTGATTTTGGAGAAAGCAGGTAGTTTGGTGTGTACCATTATTTCTTAAATAGTGAGCACTGTCTGATCGTTATTTTTACTTTTACAATAAAGCCTGCTCAGTCTGCATTTGCTATCAAACTGTTTTGTACAATGTAATTAAAAAGCTTAATATTTTGGCAACATGAGAGAAGAAATAACTGAATGTACATCCATAAATGTAACAAATATGCATAAGACATATGTATCCCATCAAGACAAGGTCATTTTTATTGGAATGACTTTCCTTGGGCTCCAACAAAAAGCCAAAACCTAGTTACTGCCATTTTAAGAAACAATTTAGAAAAGGACAGTTTAGCCACCTCAGTAGGAGATATTCACAAAGAAAAGCACAGTTTATAAGATCTACTCATTTGGATGTGAGAAGTAGCTCATGTCCTCTTCTCTCATCATTCAGTTCTATGCTTGAACATCTGAATCAAAAAAGCATGGAAGTTTAGAGCAGGGACATGTATATTCAAGTGGGAGTATTTACACAATAACTGCTTCTAAAATAAAACATTTTATTACAAGTATTTTGTCTAAAGAAAATTGGACTGTGTATCTGAAGTTTATATTAGCTGTCTATGTAAAAAGAATTTGGAAGAAAAACTAAAACCATGAAATCACTACTGGTAAGTCCTTTTTTTTCAGACTAGTCCTCTCTTTCAGTGTTAGGCAGTGAAGATAAACTATGTCTCTGATACTGTTTCTATTGCACGTTTGGATTACAGATTTCTTTTCAATGACCCATCAAAATTAACAGGTTCCTTACTGTTCACAGTTTATCAGGATGCCCCAGAGCTACTTCAGCAATGAAGAAAGCAAAACTGTCTGGAGAACAAATGCTAACAATAAAGCAGCGGGCCAGTAATGGTAAATTTTTAATCATGACCTTCTTAAATACTAATTCTCTGTAAACTAAAGTTACCGTTATTCTATTGCCTTTTTTCCTACATGTATAAATCCACTCTGTATAAATTGTGAATTCCCTGTCAGTAAAAGTGAAACCAGGTTTTACACTCTGAAAACCTGAGCCAGGAGTAGAGCAGTCAGACTGAGTTATGTCTATATAAATCTGAAACTCTAAAATATTTCAAAGTAGAATTTATCATTATAATTTGCTTGTTCACATTTCATTCATCAAAGGTGGATAGTTGGTCTTACATTGTTGCAGGATACAGAAGAGTAAAAGGTTTTATTTCTGTAATGTCAATGCCTCCTGAGTTCCCTTGAATTCATTTGGACCTGTGGCTCTATAACCTCTGGCAGATGGAGATGGTTTTGTGCCATTTCAGCGCCAATAATCTGCAATTCTTCCTGGGAACCTTGAGTTGCAGGGAAGATCATGAAAATACCTTGAATGAAAGCCAGGATAGTACCCTGGTGGTTCAGTTTGCAGGGAAAGCAAAATGTAGGTGCTTCAGTTCAAGCACGTAATATGCAAAAGACTCTTCTGGGAGGTGCCCAAGTCCTGAGTTGTCTTGTAATCACTTACTCTGTGACAGTGCATGCCTTCTTAACTGTTGGTGTTAACTGCATTTAGAGCCACAGAGCATTTGAACGCAGTGCAGGAGCCACCTCAGTCCACACGGCCAGCGCAGCTGGAGAAAGCAGCGGCTGTCCTTGTTCAATAGCTTGTAAGCAGGGAGTGCGAGATCCGGATGCTATTTTCTGTGTAACCTGGGTAGTATTGAAAACTGTACCTGCCATGCCCAGGAAGAATGCCTTAAGGAGTGATATGTGGATATTTTGGCTACTCAGACACATGGCCTGCCTGAGCAACCTGGTGGCCTTCTATGATGGGGTGACTACATCAGTGGACAAGGGAAGGGCTACAGATGTCACTTACCTGGATTTCTGTAAAGCTGTAGCCATGGTCTCCCACAACATCCTTCTCTCTGAATTGGAAGGAGATGGATTTGATGAGTGGAGTGTTAGGTGAATAAAGAATTGTTTGGATTGTCACATCCAGAGGGTAGTGGTCAATGGCTCAGTGTCCCAATGGACATCAGTGACAAGTGGTGTCCCTCAGGAGTCCATATGGAAACCAGTGTAATTAATAGCATCATTAATGACATGGATGAAGGGATCGAGTGCACCCTCAGCAAATTTGCAGATGACACCAAGCTGAGTGGTGCAGTTGAAATCCCTGAAGGACGGAACGCCATCCAGAGGGACCTGAACAAGCTCAAGAAGTGGCCCATGGGAATCTCATGAGGTTTAACAAGATCAAGTGCAAGGTGCTGCACCTGGGTCAGGGCAACTCCTGGTATCAATCCAGGCTGGGGGATGAACAGATCCAGAGCAGCCCTGCCGAGAAGGACTTGGGGGTGCTGGTGGGTGAGAGGCTGGACATGACCCAGCCATGTGCCCTTGCAGCCTGGAGAGCCAAATGTGTCCTGGGCTGCATCAAAGGCAACATGGGCAGCAGGTGAGGGAGGGGATTCTGCCCCTCTGCTCTGCTCTGGTGAGACCCCACCTGCAGTGCTGCATCCAGCTCTGGGGTCCCCAGCACAGGAAGGACATAGGCCTGTTGGAGTGAATCCAGAGGAGGCCACCAAGATGATCAGAGGGATGGAGCACCTCTCCTGTGAGGAAAGGCTGAGAGAATTGGGGTTGTTCAGCCTGGAGAAGACAAGGTAACCTGACAGCAGCTTTCTAGTACCCAAGGGGATCCTACAACAAAGATAGAGAGGGACTTTTTACAAGGGCACATAGTGACAGGACAAAGGGGAATGGCTTCAAACTGCAAGAGAGTAGGTTTAGGTTAGATATTAGGAAAATACTTTACTGTGAGGGTGGTGAGGCACTGGAACAGGTTGTCCAGAGGAGCTGTGGATGCCCCATCCCTGGAAGTGTTTCAGGCCAGGCTGGATTGGGCTCTGAGCAACCTGGTCTAGTGGAAGGTGTCTCAGCCTGTGGCAGAGAGGTTGGAGCTAGATAATCTTTAAGGTCCCCTCCAACCCAAGCCATTCTATGATTCTATGACATCCTTCCCATGAGATTCAGGCACTGTGGGTAAAGGTATGAAAGATTCAGACCAGCAGAAAAACAAGAATGGGAACACCAGTTTCTCTGGTTTTAGGTGTTCACACTTTGACTTGAGAAAAAAACAAATCCATCTGTCTCTTCCCAGGATTATTTTATGCTTTGTTATATTAATTATAAGGATAAATAAATTAAGCCCTTACAGTTTATTCCTGTCTGAATTCTTAGAAATACAGATATCTTTAACATTCTGCAGGTTTCAGTATTTATGTCAGAAAATGTGAGAAAGCACTTCCATTTTGCACATTATTGTATATATCATTATTTAATAACACCCTTCTGAACCGTGAACCATTCTGAGCCTTCATCAACTATTAAAAACAACTGCAGAATCACAATATATCCCACTACCATCAACAAAATTTCACTTTGTTGAAAACAAATTTCTGAATTAGTTACAGATTCTTTTGATAATGCTATAATTGAAGAGATTAACATGTTAAGATTTTTTACTTTCCTTCAGAAGGTCTGTAAGTGGACACACTCTTTAAATAAATTACATATGATAGTGGAACGAAATTTGTTGCTGCAGGTGCATTTTTTATAATATAAAGCTAAATGAGTGTATATAAAGTTAAAAGTCCTTTTGATCCTCTAGGCATTTTCAACACTTTCACTGGAGAATTACTGCCATTTTATAAGGAAAAGTAGTGGAAAATACTTCTTTTTAACTTTAGAATAAAAGTTTGAAGAATCCTTCCTTTTTCTTTTTTTCTTGAAATAAATTGATTTTTAAAGATGAAAATAATTAATTCACTGAACTCTGTTTTAAACTTTAATTATTTTAACACCTCTTTTATTTTCATGTCACACAGGTATAGAAAATGATGAAGAAATTAAACAGTTAGATGAAGAAATCAAAGAACTAAATGAATCCAACTCCCAGATGGAAGCTGATATGATTAAACTCAGAACTCAGGTAACAGTTTTATGAAGCCCTAAATTCAAGCTGCTTTTTTTTCATGGCTGATTAAAATAAATATAGGAAATATATTGTTCTCTTTTATGTTTCTTATATATTAAGTTATTGATCTGTAATTTGCTATTTATAAAATCTGAAAACAGTGTTCATTATGCAATTTCCACATCAGTTACCAACAGTAAAAAAACCAAAAAGAACTCAAAATACACCCTTTAAAATAATGGCAAAACATGACCTGTCACGGCCAGCTTGGTATTTCCCCTTGAAAAGGCTTTGCCTTTTTAATAGCAGGTAAAATATTGTGTGACAACATGGTCATTAACGTAAGTTAAAAGGTGAAGGAGCCCAGATGAACAACGTGGCTTTTGCCATGCCTTACAGAGGAAATTTAGATCTAGAAGTGAATACCTGTTACACTTCATCATGTGATACACTAAGTGCAGCCCTTGGCAGCAGTAGTGGTTCCAGAGATCCAGCATAAATCTCTTTTTATTCCATATAAATTTATTGGGGGGGAGAGGGGGGGGAAGGAAGAAGTGGAAAATCTAACATTAGACTATTATCTAAATCATTATTCAACAGTCCTAAAACTGGATGGAAAAAGCAAAAGAAAATCAGTTGAATTTCCCTAGAATTTTTCAGTGTCCAGCATAGATTCTGGTGCTTATATCTTCACGTGATTTGAGCACAGACACCAACAGTGAAATTAATCACAGTCGCCATTTATCAGTCTTTAGGCCCATGTGATCATAGTCACCCAAATGATCTCAATGGAAACAGAGCAAACCATTCCTTCTTACTTCTTTGTCTGCTGCTTGTGGAGATGGGCACCATGTCCATTCTCCTCCTCCTCTTGTATACTCACAAATACAAGGCAGGATCTGCTTCTTCAACTTGGTTTTTATTTGACTTCTAAACCTTAGCCAAACTGATATTGAAACCTCGCTTCTACTTTATGCCTGCCTTCAGAGTACTGTTGTCATTATTCAACCTTCATAGGATTTGCTTCATGGTTTACACAGTTGCCTGATGTGACCAAATATAACTGTAGGGTAATGAGGACAAATTCTGCAAGAACATAAAGCAAGAAGAATAATCAATGCAGGAAAATTACATATATTTACTCATGAAAAATTTGGTTGTAAGTTTTGAATCTGGCAGCTTTCAATTGCCTTATGTTTTCTTCTGTGTAATACACTGTAGAAGCAATTCACATACAGACTGATTTAGCTGAGTTTTTAAAAGAATGTGAAGCAGTTTGGTTGTTACATGTACATTAGGTAAATGCTCCAGTTATCAGTAATTTACTGCACTTTTAATTTTATATTTTGCCAGATGAATTGAAAAATAAAATAAGGCCATGGTAACATGGCTTTATAACTGTCACAGGCATAAACATGTATTGAGTTTCAGAGATTTATCTAGGAATTTCACATCAAGCTTTAATCTGAAGTGAGTACAGAAGCCATAGTTTAGTGGTCTCAGTTCCAGCTTTCATACTTCAGACTAGTGCCACTGCATATTCTTAGAAATCAGATTAAGGCACTTTGTGGGACCTCTACATGTTCTTGGTAAAAGAAAGTACAGCTGGTGGTTTTACCATCAAGTTAAGAGGATGTTTTTCACACTTCAGTGCAGCAGATTTAGAGAAAGGGTAGAATTACTGGCAGTGACACAGACTGTCATTAAATTGATTAATGGGATTTTAAAAAGTAGAGCTACAAGAGACCATGAAAACATTATTTTGTTCACCAGTCATCTTTACTTCCTAAGATCTTCCTGAGCCAATCTGGACAGGTACTTGTCTAACCTGTTCTTTATTTCCTCTACTAGAAATTCCACAGCCTCTGGGTAATCTGGTCTAATACTTACCTGCTCTTGCCCAACTAGCTACTAAGGCCTTGCAGGGGATCCCAATCGAGTTAAACTTCACAAAAAAAAGTCAGAGGCCTTAGCTTTGAATTCATACCCTTTCCTGAAGATAAGCAATTTACATTTACAACACATAGAGAGTTACATCATAGCCATTATCAAACTATTAAGAGGATCAAAGTCAACAGTCCCCTTTATTTGCAACAGTAAAATTATATTGGACATTGCAAAATGTTTGCTGATAAACATTCAGAAAATCATTGTGCAACTCAGATTTCAGTAAGACTTGACAGATGGGGAATATGCAGCGGGAAAATAGTGGAAGTTATGTGAACACCAGAAGTAGCAACAATCTTGTTTGATAACAGATTTGCAACCCATATGATTCTAAGTGCCAGTGAAAGTTTTTTATATGACAGGAACAGGAAATTCTTCCTTGTAGAACTTTCTATTTAATAAAGTGAAAAGTCAAGCCTTTTTCTTAGTTGGAGCATTTGTAAGACTCTCCTTTACTCAGCTGCCTTTTTGCTTAAGACTTTGTAGAAAGTACTTTTAATCTAAGATCTTCTAGTAAATCTGTTCAAATTTAACATGCAAATATGAGAAGAGCAGAAACACATGAAGGAGAGAGGGGAAGAAAAAATCTGCAAATAATTGTGTGTCTCATACAAGCAACACATTATCCTATTTTCAGAGTATATACAAGTAAACATTTCTTAGTTTTAGGGTAAAATGTGGAGAGGGAAATTCCAGCCTTTAAGCAAACTAATACGATAATTAAACATGTCAGTTTTCTTAAGATACTTACAGATGAATACTAAGTGAAGTGGTGAGATACGCTGATCAGCTGCCACTGTATTTGCAGATATTCAGCATCTCATGAAAAAAGCAAAAAGTCTGTTCAAGTTGCAGCACTCAGCTAGATAGAAAATCTCTAGAGTGTCAGCTCCTGCTGAAGTTAGTGTGAGGTGGCTGCAGTATGCCATACTGAACTGAGCTTTCATTGGCATCAGACTCCTCACTCTGGTCTGTAATATAAAAAACAAATTTTAGGGTAGATATTGGAGCATGACTTGACTCTAACAAGCACCTATGAAAGATGTTTTGTATTTGGATACAGCATTTCCCTCCAACATAAACAAGATGAAAGCAAAATAAGAGAGGAGAATGTGTATCCAGATTCAAAGCTGAAGAAAGTATTTTCCCTACTATTATTTTTTGTTAATTGTGACAAAACCAAGTCCCTACAATACCGGCAACTTGGATTAACTGCACCTGTAGTCACAGCAAGAGATACCTGGAGACTGTTCGTGTAGACACATCACTTTTCAAAGTTACTTCTATCAACTGATGGGCTGTATTTCCATAACCAGACTGAAACTTTAGGTCCAAAATAAAACTTGATGTCTCTAACTACCTGACTATGCCACTAACTTCCAAAAATTTACTCACCCATGGTCACGTTAATACACACTTAAGAACTATAACCTTCTGCCTGTTACTACTGCACAAACCTCTGACCTTCCCATCAGCATTTTAATTGTATCAATTCTTCCCATAGCTCACTCTCTAGGCCAGTGTAGAAATGGATAAACCTCATTTTGAGAATTCAAAACCTTGTGTTCTTTGGCATTTTTTCCACTTCACTGACTTCTTTTTTCTTGTCAATGCATATTTTAACCTACACACACAGAGAACACACTGTACACTCTAATAGATGTTAACAGTTATCACCCCATGTGGAAAGCAAGGACAGGGCTACAGGGGAAAGTGCAGACAGATGTGAGTGAGCTCTGCATGAGCTCTTGATGAGCTGGACATAAACCAATGCTCATCTGAAATCCTTATAGCTCCATTAGCACAATGCTCTCCAGAAGCTCAGGGAAGCTGCTTCTCAGCAATGCTTTTAGCTCAAGCAGGGCACCATGCAAGGTCAGAGCTGTTGTGTCTGGTCACCTAGAAAGACAAGCAGAGCACAGTCTCAGTTGTTTTCACCTGTACATGTAGCAATGCCACGGGGCTATGTGCAAATATTCTTC
>VZTJ01000540.1:463145-498471 GCA_013397795.1 Orthonyx spaldingii
TAGTACCAAAAAGACAAAAACAATGGCAGCAACTGTATGCACAAATAACTTTGAGCTCTGTCTTGTCCTGCTATATACAGAGTTTTACTTCCTCGTAAAAAGGGGGGAAGATATGGAATGGAGCATGTGCAATTATTCATTCAACATTTTTTGTGGAGAAAACCAGATCTAAGTCTAAAACAAGAGTTTTCATTATAGACACTTTTTTCAATGGATTGAAATTTATCTCTAAGCAGAACATTTGACCCAGCTGACAGTAGACTTGATTTTCTTAACTACCTCTCATGAATGATTAGGAATAATTTGGGGATTCTCCAGGTTCACTTACTAAATTGAAGATCACTCCTCTTTCAAATGCCTCCAAAAGGCACAACCAGCCAAACTGTCTGGGGAAGGATCAAAACAGAAAAAAAAGAAGCTGCAGAACAAGTAAACAGGGTCAGTAAGAAGCAAAAGAAACAGGACAGTCAGACCATCCAAAATGCAGGCATATAAAATGGAGCAAGTAGCAAAAAATAGATAGGAACACTCGTGCTGGGATAAAGCACAGCTCTTTCCAGAAAGAAAAGAATGAAAGGTACAGTGGAGCTAGAGGATGCCACAGGCATGCCAACTGGATGTTTTGCAGAAATAATTGCATTTTTCTGATATTCACCTATTGGCACTTGCACTTCTTGTTTTTGCATTATGCCCTGAACTCTGCCCTGTCCAAAGGTTGTGCTACTTTTGCTACATGATTCAGGCTGCCAATGAGAGAAGCTTTAACCTTAAATTAGCTTTAAATGTGTCCTGCTTTTGTGATCTCAAAATAAGAAACTCTTAATACTGGAAAGTCAAACTGCTTCACTGAAAAAACCCTGATATTCTGTCTCCTACTGCACACCAAATGCTAGGGCTGCACACGCTGACATCGAGCACATGTCAGAGGAGCAACCAACTGTGCTGTGGGGGTGACTGATGAAGTTTGTTTCTTCAGCCCTGAAACACTCTGTATGTTTGGATGACCTGGATTTGTGGGTGCCTGTTTTGCTCAAGCACCCACTTCCCATTTGACACTTAAAGAAAATGAGTATCCCCCCGAGGACAGAACCTCGGTCCAGGTTATCTTCTTTGTCATATCTTGTACCTCACATGAGGATTTGCCTTGCTTCTGGCTCCTCTGGTGATGCTTGTCCTGCTGTTCCCTCACCAGCAGCTCTAGGGCTGCCAGCACTGAGTGGTCCCAGAGGCAGCAATAACTGCAGCAGCTTCGGGGAGAGCAGCAGCTGCAGCAAAGACTTCAGTGGGGTGACAGCAGCACTAACTGCTTCAAACTATGCCTTAGAGAACACTTCTAGTTTAGATCCTTTTCTGTGGTAATTTGTTATGAAAGTGAGGCATAAATTTATATCCAGCCATTACTTATAATAGGAACAATACAAAGAGCAGCGGGTTTTTTTCCATTTTTGTGGTGATTATGAGCTGGCTGTGGTTATTTTTAAATGGGTTTGTTACTTCAGTTAGTATAAGTAAATGTGTTAAATTCAATGCTATCTGAGCACTATGCAGCTAGCAAATAATGTGGCTTATCAAGAATGAGCTATTTACTGACCCTTATAACATATGGAATTGCTTTTATTCAGTTCTTCACTGGCCATGGCTTTTATAACAAGAGAATGGAAGTTTTCAAACCATTGCTGGATTTGCACATTAAGGAGATGTTAAAATGAAAACAGATTTTCATACAGAGATCATTTTCTGTATGGACCATGCTGTCATTGCCTGAGACATTTTTCCCAAAGAGGTTGTTCTCTACATGCATAAAACTGAAGATTTAATTTTTTTCTTGTAACATTAACATGAAATACTAGTGTGTGCACATGTGGATATAATCTTAAATTTTGAAGTGTGCTGCTTCACAATATCCACAGTCATGCCTTGGAGCCCTGAGACTCTGCCCAGATGGATGCCCCAGATGTGTGAGCCACATTCATATTTAAGCAGATCATTGTTAACACCTTCACCAACATGTTCAGGCCCAGACAGAAGCAAGGTCTTGCTCAGATATGAGTAATATTTAACTGTTATTGCTAAAATAGATATTTCAGCTCTTCTGACTACACCTGGCGATACCTATTTACCTCTCATGTCTAGGAGAGCTATCCAGATACGTATGTAGAGTTAATCTCTGATTAAAAATGCTGATACCCCAAAACTTTATGTTTGCTAAGAAAAGATGGAGAGCCTTTCTACACTATACATCTTGGGCCAAGAATGAATTTTATCTTACTTTCACTAACACTTTCAGTAAACTACAAAAACAAAGATTCACAGCACAATCTAGTTTTGCTGCTCTGCCCAGGAAAATGGCATGGCAACAGTAACAGCAGCAAATTTAACCAATTCAAGCCTACTCAGGAGACACTTATTTCTGTCAGGTGCCAATTTCTCTTATTCTTACTTGCTTAGTTATATGGTCCTTTAAAAAAAAAAAAAATCTTCTGAAATTCCGTTCCAGTTATTCCATTCTTTCTCATTTCCACCATCTATGGTTATCAAAATACATGTGGGGACAATTTCTGAAAATTACTTGAGCTAAATTTCTATCCCAGGAGGCAGGTCTGGAATATACTGTCTGGAAGAATAATTCATTCCAGGAGAGAGAAAGGAATGATCTTTCAAAGAAATTGCATTTACTCTGGGACAGCTGATGCAAAATACTTAAAACTAAGAGCAAAATGTGGCATGTCTAAAACCAGATACTGCTAAGTTTTGTAGTCGTAACTTTTGTGACTGTATAATTACAAGCCATTTTGAACTGACTGCCATGGAAAGGGAATCTTTCAGGGTAGGTGGGTAAATAAGGAAGAAGTGATAGCAATATTCATGGCAAAGGTTGCACCTCTCATTGGATGTGCTGACTCAGGTGAGGCTGCTAGCACTGCACAGGAGGTGATCTCATCTGTAGATAGGAATCATGAAAACCATCCCATGGTGCATCTTGTCCACACATGATCAGCAGCTGTCTGAACAGAGATGATCAACACCTTGGGAAATTATTGTTCTCACATGCTTCCCTTTGAAAATCCTGGATAAACCTTGATTTTTTGAACTGCAATTTAAATTCACCCACTATTCCCTAAGGAATCTGATACACAGTTAAATACTGATGACAAACAAATCCATAGATAAAAGGTAAAATAAAACAGGTAAAATGAAAAGGTAAAGTACATATGCTACCTATAATACTATATACTAACATTTAGCAGCGTATATACTTATAATATATACTATAATACTCATCTATTAAATGATCTGTTTTAAATGCTCCAAGTGCTCTTCCGCCAAATCTCACTGCAGTCAAGAGAAAGCATGACTTTAATGAGCTGGACTGCAAAATTTGAGTGTGGCAAGGTCCTGAGCTGGCTTTGAAGAGAATCTGCCTAGGCGTTCTCTTCCAAAAGAAGACCAAAAATATTTTAAACAGAGAAAAAGACAGGTTTTTAACAAAAGCAGGAGGTTTATCTTTTAAACAACTAGAAGAGAAATAAAAAGATTTTTCAGATCTTCTCACAAGCTCCTTGTAAGCATGTCCTTACTTCCAAGCTAACCAACAACTTTCTGAGTCATTGGCTAAGCCCTGGCTTATGCCCCTTGGTCCTAGGAGGCTCCTCAAGGCCTCTCTGAGAAGCAACTCCAGCTGTCTGCTCCAAGTCTCAAACACTGACTGCTCCAGGCCCCTGCCTTCACACAAAGGAGCAACCCTTGTGTGTCTGTGCCACAGGGTTCACTTTCCTTGGTATTTTTCAATAACACAAATTTATAAGTCAAATGAAATGAACACCGTGACTCAAAAATAGAAATGGAATTCGGATCACTCAAGCACCTTCTAATGTTCTGTTTTTTAATCTAAGACCTAAAAACCTTGTGCATTGAAGAAAAAGGGCAGGGAAAGCATGAAGTAGAAGGATGAAAAAAGAAGGTTTGAAATGGAGAAATAATGACTGTGTCCTTTTCATTCTGATGCCTCTGAAAAAAGTTACAAATAAACATTACAAGTATGTTGTTTATGTTGGTCTTACAAATGATACTGGGATTTTTTTTCATTTAGAGGCTAGTATTTTGTACTAAAATGCCTGCCAGCTGCCAGCTTCCTAATAGATACTTTTTAAAGATGAAAAGGTCTCTTCTGGTCTGTTTCTCCACAGAATAGAACATCTTAATTGCACTGGGGTTTTCAAATATTTTGCTTTTTTGATAAAACAAAAAAAAAGTAATGAAAAATCAAACAACAATCCTGCCTCTTTTGCCCTCATTACTCCCTAAGAGTTTTTTTGGATGTTGTTCTGCTAGAAAAATGAGAGTGAGAATAGAATGAGATTAGCAATTAAAGAAAAACAAAGGAAACAAGAAAAATCAGCAGAAAAAAAATATAAAATTTGCTAATTTTCGAGAATTCTTTCACCTAACTTTCAAATTATATGGATAAATAATAGAGCCTTAACTCATATTTTAAAGATATTGCCACTTTCAATCAGAACTGGATGGGAATAAATTATGCTTTCCCCAAGCTAAGCAAAAAGAGAGGAAGGAACCAACCCAGTCAAATGTCCATGTCGTGGATGAGATGGGACAAACTGACAAGTGGAGGCCAGTGGAGCATGTACAGCAAGGACTGTGGAGAATATGATTACTGTCTGTGCAACTGAAGAGAATTGTACATTACAGTGATTTGCATGCAAAAGGTGCCCATATTGCTACAGGTTTTAGTAGTGGAATTTTTTCTCCATTTGTTTCTTTGGCACACTCTCTTTTGCTTACTTTTATCTAAGTCTTGCATCTGGAATGGCTGGTTTGCTCTTTTGGTGAGTCATTATAAATTCAAGGGCCAACAGGAAAAGAGCATGGCTGCAAATATGATATTTTGATCATGATACAATAACCTGAGTTACAAATCAAGACCCCGAATTTCACTGCTATTGTAACTCGGAGTTGCCCCCCTGGGGCAGTGAACATTGTTTTGTTTTGTTCTCTGTTTAGTACTTATTTGTCTGCATTCCCGTTCACCGTGTTGTCTGACTCTCTAAAATTACTTAATTCTAACCAGAGTCTCTGTAACAAACAACAGAACATCAAAGGTGACTAAAGGAGGAAGATCAAACAGCAATTAGTCAATCCAGGGAGCAATTAGAGGACACTGAAAGTGCCCTGAGGGAGAGAACAGGACTGAGCTGGCCCACCCTAGTTGAACAGTCCTATTGACTTTGATGAGCCTGGAAAGCGTGAATGAATTAAGGGAGGTCTGTTGATAGCCTCAACCTCAGACAACCTGGCTGAACACACCCTCTTGCCTCTTGGTGGACTTTGGTATTTTACCCAAAAGTCTGAGAAACTATATTTCCTGGTATATTAGTTTTAAACACAGACAACTATATGGAAAAATACATATTCTTCTGAATGTCCTGCTAAGCACTGCATTACTTCTGTTTTCCAAAGACCTTTGTTAAACTATTACTTCAATCAAACTGTGGTAAATTGATTTTGCTCAAGAAAAATTGTTGCATTTCACTGGAAGCTAAGGTCATGATGAGTAGAGCAGACCCTTCCTATCCCAGATTGTGTCATATTGGTGATGTTGCTAATGACTCACAATTTAGGCTTGAGAGGCATCTTGCCCAAGCTGGTCACCCAGGCTCAGCTATTATTAACAGTGAGTTGTCATTGCCAAAGGGCACGTCGGGTAATGAAAAAAACAGTTGATGGCCGGAGGGGATGTCTGAAGACCTCTTGGCCAACCTCCTGCTGAGATAAAGATTCTTGCCAGCAGTATCTCATGGCAGTCATGGCTTTGTCTAATCAAATCTTGAGAATCTCTCAGAAAGACGATTCCCAGCATCTCCATGTAACCTGTGCCAGTGCCACACTGCTATCCTAGTAAAAAAATATTCTTACACAACATCTAACCTAAATTTCTTAAACCACAATTTACAACCATTGCACCTATATCACTGCTATTATATCATCTGCCACTGCAAAAATTTCTTTGCTTTGCTTTATCAGTGTTTGTACTTTCTCTTCCAAGTGCCACAGGTTGCTGTTGGATCACAACCCTAACCACCACCTCACCAGATTAAATAAGCCCAGATCCCTCAGTCTGTGCTCACAGTTCATGTACTCAAGGCCCTTGGGCATCTTGGTGTTCCTCTTTCTAGCTTTTTGTCATCCCCTTTGATCTGGTAAGGCAGAACAGGATGTGTCCTTCCAGGCAGGACCTCATGTGCACCAGCTGTGGAGGAAAGCAGCTTCCCTTGATCTGCTGCCTATGTTTCTCCTAATGATGTTCATTCATTTAAAATTATGAACAGAAAACAGCTACACTGCTCTAGAGAGTTGAACAGCATTTGTTCACCACTGCCTCCAGGACCCTTCCAAGGATTTGGTATGCCCATGGCTAGGGCAGCAGCTAGGGCCTGTCCCTCCTGCCAGCCAGGAACAGGGCAGCCAGCCCAGGGCATCAAGCACCTCCCTGGGGACTGGGATGAGCCACGGCTGGGTCAGGATTTTGATCTGTGGGCTGGGGTTGGGATCAGGTCCACAGGGGGAACTGGTGTCCGGCACAGCCCTAGGATGTCTGGGCAGGGCTGTGGGGATGGGCATGGGCTGAAGCCAGGCTGGAAATGGCAGTTTGTTTAAAAGTAGGTCTGCTGGCCCTCACAGGGGTCCTGGCCTTCCCCACAGCCGCTCCCTCTGCCCAGGGATCAGCTCTGCTCTTCCCAGACTGTCCCAGCACCCCAAGAGCCAGGTCCTTGGGCTCAAAGTGCCCGGGATCAACCCAGTACCCAGCTGGGAAGTGGGCACAGTCCCACAGCATTCATCTGTCTTCAGAGAGGGCATTTGGTTTTATTTATGATTGTAAAACATGTGGCTGGTGGCTCTGATCCTCTGAGGTCTCCAGGCACAGCTGCAGAACAAATCATAGCCTGGAATCTCTTCTGGGTGAGGTATTTCCTCAGTGTAGTCAAGGGATTAAACTAATAACACCCAATTTCCCGCTATGCTGATATTAAGGAAAATTACCCTGTGGGAAACCAGGAGCTCATTGGTTCAAGTACATTTTCCTTTGGGAAAGTCTCTTCAGGGCAGTGTTCTTATTTTCCTTTACCATCACAGGCAAACTCTTCCAATGTATATCGGCTGTCCATGTTTCTCTACATTTTAAGTGGTTTGCCAAAGCAGTGCTTAATATTACATTTTTTATTCAATATTTTTCTTATCATATAATTTAAAAAGGCAGAAGGATAAAAACAGGTTATCCTCTTGTGCTATCTACTTTTCAAGCCTGGCTTCACTAGCCAGTGCAGGTTGATAAATGTTTTACCTCTGGTGTGTTACTTGTGAGAGCTGTGTGGAATCAAACCAAAGTAATTAGGTCTATTAAATCCTTATTGCACAGTTAGTAAGAAACCAAGCTTATGGTTTATTTTCCTAAATATCAGATAAGGGGTAGGCAAGGTCCATTTCCTGCATATAACAAACTGTCCCTTTGAAAGGGAGGGCACATTAAAATGCACTGGCTGAAAGAACAGAAATATGTGGCAAATGTAAGTTATACTGGCTGCTTTAAGATACAGTAAGCATCTCCCTTGAACACATTCACTAGCACCAAGTGATCTAGTTGAAGTGAAGATTGAAAGATAATTTGGAAGACAACCTTTTCCTTTTTTTTTGCCAGTCACAGGAATTATTAATTAATAATAATTATTATAATTAATAAATAATGTATTATGATAAAGAAACTAACAATGCTTGTTCAGGTGTCTGCAAGTCACCAGGCAAATAAAGTTACTCAGCACATTCCAGACTTAGGCACACTCTTATTCAAACTTGGAGGGAGTATTTTTTATAAAGGAACCTATGAAGGAATAATTTCCTGCAGAAATTAATATTATATTCAGGAAAGGAGAATGGCAGCTTTAAAAGACATCAACAACATCACTATCCCAACTGAGAGCTTCGAAGAAGGATTTGTGAGTATGTGGAGATAACATCCTCAACCTTCTTTACTGTGCCAGCAGATATCATAAATCCTCAAATGCTGGTGGTCAGAGAAGTTACATTGCCTCTGGCAGACCTGGCTATGAAGATGCACAAGGTGTTTCAAAAATGATGTATCTGAGTATAGCCTAAGCTTTCCTGAAGAGCTGAGAAATGCTTATGAACAAACATTTATGAATTTTACTAATTGCATTTAGCACACTTGCTGACATGCCATCCAGCTACCCCATAACATTCACTTTGCATATATAATAGAAACAAAAGGTAAGATTATGTGCTTACAAAACCAGTTTGAGTTTTGTTTTTGCCTTTTAAAAAATTAAAGATCACGTGTGTTTAATCTTTAGATCCCTGTGCTGGTATATTATAATGAAAACACTTTAAATATAAGTTTCTATGGTGCTTCATTAGTGATTTTGTCAATCTGGTCCTCTTAACTGTTACTGTTGTTATTGACCAAAAGGTTCTAATTAATAAACTAGGTCAGGATTCAGTGTCTGCTAAAGACAATGCAAAGCATTTTCATTTTCAGGTATCTGAAGATATGTTGAAATGTCTCAAATGCCTGATTTTATATCCAAAGATAGAATGTTAACATGGAGATATAAACTAAACTGAAGAGGATTTGAGTGTATATTTCTTATACCTGAATTTTTAGAAAAACAAAAGGTAGAAGTATTAACTATTTGATCTTTTAGAAAGTTTTTTTTAGTACTTCAGCAAAGCAAAAGCTATAAAACTAAATTACTGGTATGGAATAAAACCAGCAAGTGGCAGTATTTGACAAAAATTTGAGAAGTAGATGGGAAACTTTTAAAAGCAAATGGAGATTTACACTATATCTAACTATAAGTTAATCAGTTCTGCTAGCATTCAGAAAGAAAGATATCTCATTTCTAGGTTTTTTTGTTTGTTTTTTGTTAGGTCAACTCTTCAACTAGAAAAATTGGAAACAGAAGACAAATTTCCCATGGATATTTATATGCAGGGTCAACAAAAATGACCCTGCACATTTTATAAAAATTCTTCTATGAAAACTGGCTAAGAATAGAAACATATATCAAAACCATTTGTAAGTCTTATTTATCAGAAACCTTCCCTACCACAAATTTAGAATACTTTGCAATGAATATTAAAATCATACAATCATAGAATTGTTTAGGTTGGAAAAAATCTTTAAGATCATTGAGTCCAACCATAAACGTAACATCTCGTTCTTCTGGTGTCCACAGGGCAGGAAAAAAATCTAACTTAAACTAATTATGAGGCATCAATAATATATGAACCAGAGCCTAGAAATTGCATGTAACAAAGTAAACTGCAAGAATGCTACAGCACGTTACATTTAAATTGCCTAAGGACAGTTAAGAATATCTGTGCACTTTTATTCTCGCTATCAGAATTACATGTGTAATGTAATTGTAAATGTAATGCACAGATACTTCTAAGGCATAGCACAATAGTCTATCAAGATCCCAAATGCTAAAAAATTTTCAGAACAATTTAAATTTCCTAGAGAAAACACAATTTTAACTATGTACTTTATTTCTGAAAATAAAATCATCGTAAAGCACCAAAATTACACAGAGAAAGCTGTCTTCATATTTTCCTAAATGCTATGAATATCCCAATTTAGTGATATCTCTTGTTACTGTGTTTGATTATCTAACCTCAGATGTTCTGCTGCTTTCCATACAGGCGCTGCAGGATGACAGATTTACAGCTGCCAAGATGCTGTAATGTGAGTGGCATTTCCGTAACAAAGACTTACTTGTGCCAAAAATTGCACTTTGTGGGTCAAAAGTGCCTGAGGTTTTCCTGGACCAGGAAACAAATTTAATTTTCAGATTAAGACATGCTTATATCCCAACACTGATTACAAACATAGAGGAGGTGATACACATAGCAGCTGCTTGCTGAATTGACATTGAGGTGATGAACTTTTTAACCTGCTTATTCTGTGCATTCTCTTCTACTTCAGACTGCTATCCTCCGCTGTAAAACAGCTGATGTGTATGTATATGAGTCTCTGAGCAACTTACTATGTTGAAATAGAAGACTAAGCCCAGCCCTGCAACAGTATTTAGAAATGCACCCAATTTAGAATGTATCTAACTGGTAAGAGTCTTCTAGGAGTCTCTGACCACCCTAGAAACTCAGTAATCATACTGATGGCAAGTCAGTGAGCCTCCCTTATCTCCAGACACAGACTGAGCCTATAGGCTCCCAGTTAACCACTGGGGTGGTGAAAGATCTTTTAAAGGGTTCAGGACTCTTTAGAACACAAACCCCACTTCTATACTTCCATTAGCCGGCTATTTTTTAAAGATACAAGCAGTTATGTGTCATTTTAGAGGAGACATAGTGACTCATGAAAAACATAGTCAAAGATAATGAATCATTGCCAGTATTTTAATTCTGGGCCCATTAGTGATTTCCAGCATCACAGCAGGCTCTGATCCAGGCTCTGATTTTCTTGATGAGGTATTTGACTTGATGTTAAAAAAGGAAAAAAGGTGTCCAAAAGTCATTCCCAAACTCATGGGCTAAACCTATGTTTTCACAGTGACATTCGGAATAACAGATCACAGAATGGGTGATCTTGGAAGGGACCACAGTGAGTAATCTGGTCCCACCTCCCAGCTCAAGCAGGATCATCCTAGAGCACGTGGAACAGGATTGCATCCAGACAGTTCTTGAATATCTCCGGTGAGGGAGATTCCACGATCTCTCCAGGTGATCTGTTGTTCCATGAATTACTACAGTTAAGTTTTAGGCAAGAATGGACTCTACATTGTTCCTTGAAGAAAAGGGGATTCCGGCAATGCTGCAGAAGTGCCATGACTGATTTCTGGAGTGGAACTGGGGGTGCTGACATCCATCATTTATAAGAGAATATGTTGTTGTTAGGCATAATAGGTTAGTTGTGATCACTGTTATTGTCATCATAGAAACGATCTGCCAATGCTTACCTAGGATAGGCAAAGGGTCGGAGAAAAGGTTTGGATTTGCTTAGGACTGACATCACAAAAGAATGACAAAGTATTTAGGGCAATGTTAGATGTGGAGTTACAGAATGTATGTAGCAGGGCAACAGGCCTTGAGAGCCAGAGTGACTTTCTATCTTTGGTCCGGAAGAAACCCTGGGACCCATGAAAAACATCCAGGTCACAAGTGATGTGGAAGAGGAGTGCATTGTGGGTCTGTGAGCTACTGGACATGTCAGAAGTGAGAATATCATTTGTTACCTTAAAAAGTATTGTTTACTTGTTACCATAAAAGGCAATAATTTGGAACCGAGTTGGGTGATTGGGGCACACCGTGGTGTAGAACTAGTTCCTGCTGGTGTAATGGTATATAAGGAATTTTCACTACGCAATAAATCTCTTTCTGGACACCACCGTCCCGTGAAGTCAGCATCTTCTTAATCGCCGCAGTTGGAAATCTCAAAGGCAATCTAGTTTTTTGTTCTCAGGCAAGATTTGTTTTGAGAAAGTGTTAAGATCATGTGAGCTGTGGCTGCAAACTATTCTTCTAAGTGACATTCTGGTGGGTGCTCTTATACCTCCTTGCCTGTGTACCCACCTACCCAAAACCACCACCAGAAAGTAATTCCGGGCAAATCCAACAGATTGTCCTGGCTCAGCAATCAAAATTGCAGCACTCACAGGGGACGGTCCAAGGGTTGTGCATGTGGGTTTTTCAAAGCAGGGCAGAAATGGAAATTGGCTTGTTGAACGTGTCTCTTCCCATAAGGGTTTCTCTTTCCCTGATTTTTTTTCCTCATCTTTTCTCTTTGCTTTCTGTTCTCCTTTCCTCTCCTTACCTTTTCCTTCCCTTTCT
The DNA here is from genome assembly GCA_013397795.1 of Orthonyx spaldingii. NCBI lineage: Eukaryota > Metazoa > Chordata > Aves > Passeriformes > Orthonychidae > Orthonyx > Orthonyx spaldingii. The sequence continues at coordinate 475,023 of VZTJ01000540.1, forward strand.
CCACTCCCCTCATTTTGCCTTCCTTCTCTCCTCTCTCGAGGTGCAAGCTCAGGGAGTGCCTTCACCTTCTCCCTGCCGAGCCCGGTGGAGCAGCAGCCCGGGGCGGCGGGCAGACCCGGACCCCGGCCCCGGCCCCAGACCCGTGCCCGGCGCTGCCCGCGGTGCGTGCGCAGGGCGGCGCGGAGCCCCGCACGGGGCGGCCGCCTATCCCATTCCATCCCACCCCATCCCATCCCATCCCATCGCTGCGCCGGCCGGGGCGGGCCCACCGCCGTCCCCTCCTCCTCCTCCTTCAGCCCGCGCCGGGCCGGGATCGCCCCGCCGCCGACCCGAGCGGCAGCCGCGGCCGGGAGCGGAGCGGGCGCGACGCGGATCTGCAGAAGCCCCTCTCCTCTTCCTCCTCCTCCTCCTCCTCCTGCTCCTCGCCCTGCCGCCCGGCAGCATGGCCTGGCGAGAAGCGGCGGCCGCCCCCGGCCCCTGCCTGCTGCTGCTGCTGCTGCTCCGCAGTGGGGGGCTCTTTCCCCCCGCCGCCGCGCAGCCGCCGCCGCAGCGCGGGAGCGTCTGGGGCCCCCGCCGCTGCCTCTGCTTCCGCACCACGGTGCGCTGCATGCATCTGATGCTGGNTTGCATCTAATGCGGGAGAGCGTCCCCGCCGTGTCCCCCCAGACCACCATCCTGTGAGTACCCGGCGGGGTCTGCGGCGGCGGCCCGGGGCAGGCAGGGAGGGAGGGCAGAGGAGAAGGCGGAGGGAGGGATGGATACGTGGGGTGAGAGGCACTGGGGTGGGTGGCGGCGGCGGAACCTCAGCTCTTTGTCTGCGGTCGGGGGAGGGGGCCGGAGCCGCGGCGGAGGCTCTGCCCGAGGGGCCCGGGCGTCCCTGCACTGCTCCGGGGCTGCGCTCGCCGCCCCCGGCCCCGCTGCCCGCTCGGCCCCGCGGTCCGGCCGCGCCCGGCGCGCTCCTGCCCGGCTCTGCCGGAGCGGTGCCCCCGGTTCTGCGGGGCTCTTAGGGGTGAATGTTGTGGTTAGCTTGCGGACGTTGTGTCCCAGCTTATCGTCCCTAGAAGGATTTCAGTCTTTCCTTAGTATCCTGCTTTAAAGCATGTTCAGTCGGCAGGGTGATCGACAGGGACATAGGTGGCACTTTCTGCTCAGTTCTTAGCCATGGTAGGGATGTGTGAGCAAACCGGGACACAAACCCTGGGCTTGCTGAAAACCAACGGGGCTCAGATTCCTGCAGAGACTTGTGAGCATTAGTTAATAACTAGTTTTTTAATTCAGGCACAAATGCGTCAGTTGAAGTGCCCGGCAGTTCCTCTGGTCACTGTTTTGGGTGGGATTGCATTGGTATGAAGTTCAGCATTGACAATGACTGACATTTAGTTCACATTCATTTGACTGAAACAGTTACCTTTCCAGCCATATTTCCCTGCAATAACTGCAAAGGTCCAAATGAACATCACACGCTATTTTGTTTCGTGGCTTACTAAGAGGAACGGGTTTGTTCCACTGACCTGCTTATATGTTACTTGGGCTCAGAAAGCTCTTGGCACCAGCCCTGCCCTTTCCTTACACACACGCAGCCGTGGAAGCTGAGCAGAGCTTGGCCCTGGGAATTTTCTGCGGGGCCTCCTGTCATAAATTAACTTGTGACTTTGTCAGATATTTTCAAAAGGGGTCTATAAAGCCTTGCTTGTTTCAGCTTCCAAGTATTATTTAATGTGAAGAGTACAGTCATTTAACATTAACTGAGTCCCTCTTTGGCAAGAAGTGCAGGCTTTTGGCAGAATAGGATTAGTCCTGCAGTACTTGTAAACCTTTTAAGGAACAGTACAGGAAGTGGGTGGTTAATGTTTCTTACATTTGAAACAAAGTACATTTACAGAACACCTTTTGCCTTGAGATTACAGGAAACCGTGTAAAGCAAGTTTTGTGAATCATCTTAAATGTAAAAAAAAAAAAAGAAAAGAAAAAAAAAAGTCTTAGAGTGTGGAGTCAAGTCTTAAAGACTTGGTTTCATCTTAAAGGCAGAAAGGTCTGCAACAGCAGAAAGTATTAGATTAAACCTTGCCAGGGTGGAGCTCCCCTTACGGTGGGTATTTATAATCTTGCAGTGAGTCAGAGGAGAATGTGTGAACAATGCACGCATTATACTCATCTAACCCCACAATATCAAATTGTCCAGTATCCCAAATCTGAATTATCATTCCGGCATAATGCAAGCTACCATGCTGCAGAAGTAATGCAAAAGAAGTTAAAAATATGCTTTCAGCTTGACCAAGAATGGTCATTTTCAAAATATGCCTGTGGATGACCAGCATTCTTCAAAACCTAATGGTGACCTTACTAGTAATGGATATTATCCTTTCTGGACAACTGATTGGGGAACGTTTATAAATAAAATAGGTAGTATTACATCTGTAAATATTAAGTTACTCCTTTGCTACAGTTCTGCTGCATGGCTGTGAATGGAAAGGAGCTGGGTCAGAAGATAGTTGGGCAATATGAGTCTTTGGTGGTACAAAGAACAATGCTGCAATTTATTTAGTCATCAGTAGTTCCAAGGTATCAATCATACATAAATAGCTTACCTGTTTTATATGAATTGCCTACTTTTAGCTGTGGGATGTACTTTTGGAATAACTATTACATGTCTGAGGTACTCACTGAATTACCAGACAGTTTACCACTCATGTTTTTTTACTTACCTTCAATGCTGAACTGCAGTTCTACACTGCAATGTTATGCTTCACAGAGGTAGCCCATCACCCACAGAGGGCTTTCTACACTCAAGAGCAGTTTCTTTTTTAAGCATGAAAGTAAGCAGTTATTTCATCTCTCGTTTGACTCTCACTGTTTGTCTTTCAAATGGAGCCTGCATATTAAACATATTTTCTGTATTAGTGGTGTTGATAGTTAGATAGTTAAAAATAATAAATTAATTTCAATCGAGCACCTTCCCCTTTAAAACACAAATTTAGGAAATCCTGCCAATTGTATTGCTGATTGGTTAAGTCCATTTTTACTGGCATTGATAAATTCCACATTCTCATCTGTTTTATTTCTTACTTACGACATAGATTGACTGTGCAAAGTAATTTTGTAAAAAAAATCACCATAAGTTTTTCCTCATTTATAAGTATTTTGCTGAGTACTGATTCTGAAAAATGCCCCATTTTGGAAGCTGAGTTGACTTTCCTCTACTTCACATATAATTTGTTACATGGATTAAAACAGCATGGGGCCCAGACCAATGGTGCAGCCAAGTGTTTTCCCCCACATATCAAAACTGTCTACTCCTAATCTCAGGCTCTCCTTTGAAAACTGTTCATAACATTACTAGTTGCTGACCTTGCCAGTGCTACTTCTGGCTGTACATTTTCTCACTCTCTCTTACTTCTCTCACTTTCTGGCACTTCTCCATTCCCTGCTGCAGGCTTGGATCCATGGTTTAGATTGCTTCTGCAGGGTGGATTCTGCCAGCTTTGAAAGAGCTTGTGGAGCCTTGCATAAGCATGTGGTTTTACCCAAAATGAGATGGTTACCTGGGCTCATTATAGGACTAGGGCCAACATCCCAGTCTGCCGCTGCCCGTTTCTTTCGGGTCTTTTAAAGCTGCCCAGCGGCTTGAGTGCGGCTTTTTTCTGCGTTCGGCTCTTTTACTCTGGACCTTGCAGCCCTCGGGGCATGTAAATTCTGGTCTCCTTAGTAACGGCTCGAACAAGCTCACTTCATCCAAGGCAACTTAACAGTAACAAGTTGTTAATGGGGCAGTTCCCGATGGCAAAGAAGCAGAGAGGGCTTTTTTTAGCTATTATTCCAAATTTATTAAATTTGAAGGTAAGTCACAAAAAGCCGAGATCTGAGGGTGTGCAGGGGTTTAAAAGGGGCGAGAGAAAGGGGCAGTCTGAGGGGAGAAACAGGGGAATAAACCAATAGAGAAACAAAACATGAACGGGGAACATCCAATGGGGAAACAAAGGGGTGGAATACATTAATATAACCAATCAACAGAACACGATAACAGAACTTTCGAGCAACTGATGAATATTAAAATAACTGTGAAGGGGGACGGGGGAGGAGATGGAACCTGACTGACACTTGTGAACGGCGGAAAAGTATCAATGCCTGTCTCCCCCATCCCCCTCAGATTCACTGCTCTGAGGGGAATAGTTTGACCATCCTGCTTCTTCATTAACACCCCTGCAGAAGGCAGGGGTTGCAGATTGTCCATTGTTTCCTGTGACCACAGCCACTGACTGGGTCACTGCCACACCAGTCCTGTGCTGACTTTCCTTAAAAATGGAGACCCATATCCAAAATGCTTTGAAAAACTACTTCATGCCATAAGTGCAATCATGGAAATTTTATTTCCTCTCTGACTAAATACAGAGTGCTTGTATTCACAGAAATTGCTGAAACATATTTATATTAAGCCATTTAAACAGTTGAGGAACATAAAATTCTGGGTACAGTAATCTTGCTGTCCCCTCTTCCCATAATTGTATCCTATCTTACATTTTTTAGGGAATTTCTGTGTTCTACAGCAATTTCTAGTATATGATGTTGATAATTCCGACAAGAGACCTTTGAATATTGATGCAATATGTTACTATTTGTATCTAAACACAATCCAAATCCAAACCTGTCTACAGGACTAGTTATACCTTCTCAGACTAATACTGAAATTTCTTCGCAGTTTTTCTTGGCACCACCTCATTGCTCTCTTATTTCTTGCTAGCTGTACAAACAAAATTGTATTCACTGCATTTGAGTCTAACAGACTGAACAAGAAAAAACGGATGTTCTCTTAATAGCAAAAAAGGTAAAAATTGAGAAATATGGTTGTCACAAAAGAAAGTGGACTTGATTTGCACTGAGAATGACAGGCAAATTATTGAGGAGAAAAATTTATTTTGAAATAAGTCACTCCATATTTGCTACATGCTACATGTACTTTGGGTCTTCTGCATGTCTGCTATGAATAAAACACCTTTTCAACATGTGAGTATAATTTTAAGTGATCAAACCTTAACAGGACTTTTTAAGTTGAAGCCATTCCAGCTGAACAGCATTTGAAGGTAGACACTGAAATGAAATTGAAGGCAACAGTCTGTGTTGCGTGTTACTGCTTTTGTTGCATGATTCCAACATGTTCTCAGCATTGGATAATTTAGGCTGTGGACTTTTTTATTTACTCATTTATCAATGTATTTTAATTTCTGGTTTGTAGTGTAGATGTCAAAGGGAAAGGGGCAAGCATTAGTTGTTGAATTCTATGGTGATTTTCTAAACAGCTGAGTAAGAAGTACTTACTTTTTTTTGTCTCTCCATAAGAACCTTTGGTGGAATCTAATGTGCATTCATAATGCCAGTGAAAGCCATTATTGATGCTTCCCAAGAGCACCTGTCTCAATACAATTAAAAAACCCGCAACACTAAATTACACAAATCACACACCTCTTTGGAGAATATGTGAATTATTGAGGTAGGGGTAATGGAAACATAATGACATTTTGTATTTCACTGTTGATCTGTGCTAACGTAATACCTCTTAGCAGAGGCATTTAGGAAAATTAAATGGGTGATATATATGGAGACTGTCGGTGCAGGAATCTCTGGGCTATCATAGCAGAAATCTTACTGCATGCTGTTTGCTGATCTGCTGTTTGAAATGATGCATTTTCAGCCAGCAAACAATGATCCCATTTTTATCTGAAAAATACAAGGTCCTTGTGTCTGATTAGATCTTTGAAACCCTTTTAGAAAAATTCCAGTAGATTAAAATTAAGGCAAAATAAAACACACCTCATCACTGTGAAGGGCAAAGGATTGCAGTCTCAAATGTGGACTGTGAGTAAACTTGATCACTTTGTGGCTGAACATCAATTTGCATTTACGAGTTAGTCAAGAGGCATGACACCAGAATATTTTATTGAGATTCAGGGATTTGTACTTACTTAATGTTAAAAAAAGAAGTACAGATACTGAAGATTTATTTAAAGGGTTTGAAAATAACTTAGTACTGACACAGATATTGACAGACTCCTGGCTGGGCAGCAAACTGCAATAGATGCCAGTGATGGTTTGCTTGAATGACATAGAACACGGGATAAAGCACAAGATTATTTCAATAAAAATTATATTATGTCTTCCTTCATCGAAATTTTATGAGAAAGTGCAGAATTCAGTTTGAGATTAAAACATCTACATTTAGGCTCTGTGCACAGGAGTTTACAGCTATATTTGGTTTGTGAACTTCTCTTCTAATGAGTAGCAACTCAGCCATTAAGTTCATAGTGCCCGGAGCAGAGCTCAGCTCATGCAAAAGGGGACACCTTTATTTGAAACAATAATTTCTGGCCTCAGACTACCTTTCCCAAAAGGACCCAGTTCCCTATTGGGCCTGTGCCCTAGCTGCTTGCTCCCAACAGATGTTTCAGATGGCCTAGGACATCTAAACCAACAGCAGGCACCACTGGTCAGATAGCTGAATTAAGTAGCTACTGTTTGGGCAGTTTATTAATTTTTTGGTGCCTTCTCCAGCATAAGTGTGTTGACTAGTCTTCTGTTGACAATAAAAGGAGATTAAATATCTGTATGTAGATGTTTATATTTATTTGTCTAAAGCAAAGTTTAAAGTATTTTCAGAGAATGTTTTCATAGAATTTTCAACAGAAAGAAACTACTTGCAAAAAGTAGGCAAAGGAGTCATAAATGATTAAAAAAAATAATTTCAAAGTGCGTAAATTGTTGCAAAAAGGAGAGTATTTTGTCTCTGTTAAGCCCCATCCTGAGTCCCAACAAACTGAGTGAATACTGCAAAAGATACCAATCCTCCCCAGCAAAGCAGCTGTGGAGGGTGTGTAGGATGTAAAGCCTGCTAAAGCCATTCCCAGGCAGCCTGGTTGTGCTGCTGATGGAATGAGCGAGGACCAAGGCACGAGTGTGTTAAGAAGACATTTGCAGAGCTTGCAGAATGTGTTTGGTCTTTAGCAGGGGGCAGAAGGGCACAGCATTGATAGTGTTTGACATTTACTGGGAGATGTGAGGCAAAGCTGCTGAGGGCTGCAACAGAAGGCCCAAACGAGTCTTCGCTTTGAGTCACCAGACTCACTGGTGAGAAGATATTTTTGTCATCTTGGCAGTATGTTAGTCCTCATCAAATTCTTTGTTAAAGAATGGGAAAACATATGTAACAAAATCATACCTATCATTTCCTGCAGGTAGCTTACTGTACGCTTAACACACTGTCATCAGAGGAATATACAGTGAATAAATACAATTTCTGGTTTTCATCTTGTTTTACTAAGATGTATTTTTGAGCAGTAAATACCTAACATATGAGTGTTAAAATGCTAAATATGTGCTTATTTACAGAAAGATACCTTTAATAAGTAAACCCAAAGATCCGTTTGACCTGACATCTGCTCTTTGAGGGTGTCTGAAAGCACATCTTACAAACAAGTAGGCAGTGTAGAGCAGCATATAGTGGTTTATACCTATAATAAGGTAGAGATACAGATTTTTGGGGCTGAAGATATTTCCATATTTTATGTAGATCTTGATGGATCACTCTTCCACAAATTGTTCAACCTCTTTTTTTTTCAACTAATTTAGCTGTTATGTTACACTCATAACTTTCAGTGAGGAAGAGTACTACACAAACTACATGGCGGAAATTGCTCTCTTCTGTTTGAAGCCTGAAAGTTATTGGCTTCACTTAGTGCCCCCCCATTTCTTCTGTTGGAAGAGACAGTGAGTACTTGATCCCTCTCTATCATTCCAGTGCCAGCCATGATTTTGTGGTCTTTGATCCTCAACTTCTCCATTCTTTTCTTCTTAAAGTTGGAGTCTTCTCAGTGAAAGGTTGGTATTTTCAATCTCTCATCATCTGAACTGTTGCTTCCCCACTCTGCTATGTTTTGAGGTGAAGGAATTGTAACTTTGCCCAGTATTTGTATGGACAAATGTGGTATGAGGGCTAACTGGGCATTTATAGAGCAGCATTAGGAGGGCGTCTGTTTTTATTTTCTCTTTCTTTCCTAATAACTCCTAACATGGCATTTCCTTCTCTTGGAGTGTTTTTTTTGGGGATTTTTTTTTTTTGTATAGACTAATGAGGAGTCTGTAAGTAAGAATGATCACTTCTAGGCCTGCCATTTTATTTGTGAAATTAGGTTTTCTCCATATATAGAATTTTGTATTAATACATGCATTAGGTTTTCATTTTAATAGCCATTCATGGACTGTTGACAGGTCTCTTTGCTGTTCTTCCTGGTCAGACTTTGTTAAAATAGATGAGTATCATAAGCAAAACCTTGTTCTTTCTGTGGTTCATCACTCTTCCATTTAGGAATAAACTGAACAATGCAGAACTCAGCACAGCTCTCTGTGAAACTGCTGGTGACCTTTCCCAACTACAAAAATCCTCCATTTACTACAAACATCTCTTCATATGCTCATCTGGACTGTGTGGAGTATTTGCTTTATAGCCATTTCAAAAGATTGTCTTCTAATTCCCAAAGCTTTGGGACTTTGGACTGTTGTCAGCACAAGAATTTTTGTTTGTTCTACTGAAATGTTTTAGAAAGCTATAAGGATTATACAGATCAATGGATTGCTTGGTGTTGTTGTCCACATCCCCAATTCAAAATCTCAGTTTTAAACATTTTTCTGTCTTTCTGATTCTGTTTAACAGAGAGCTTCTGTGTCTCTGCTGTTACTCAGTTTTCCCAAACAACAACATAATTAAAAAATGATGAGTTAAATGACTTTTCAGCATTACTTTGGGGAATTTAGGGGCATGAGGGACACTGAATAAGAAATTTTTGTGTAGCAGAGACAAACATGGGATTACTCATTGGAAAGAGTAGGAAATGGATGCTTGGACATGAGTAAATATATTCTTTTTCTCCTAATTCCCAAAGGCAGCTGGTGGAAAAATAACAGGGAAATGCCTATCCTTACATCATCAGGAGGGTCTGGATCTGAAACACAGGGAGAGGAGTGTCTCATCTAAAACTCTGGTAAACACATGCCTGAGAGAAAAATATGATTGGTAAATATTCTAACCTCCTCCATTTTCTGAGTAGCCCCTACTGATTTCTCCCCCAGGTGAGGTCAGTCCTCATTAAGAGATGACATGGGGATGTCATTAGCCAGCAGAAAAATTTGTCATTTAGGTGTTAAATAAATTTTCAGCTTGCCGCATGTGCTTATGGGTTGCCTTGCAAGTAAGCTAAGTTTAAATCAAAAGGTTGAAAGTCTAGCAGAAAACTAGGAAATACAGTCAGTAAAGAACAGAACTTGGCATGGAGATAGAAGGAAACTGCAGAAAGAAACCAACATAATATAATAGAAGAAATTGATATTGCTATTATGACATGAAAAAATAGCAGAAAGCTATTCAGGAAATAACAAAGGAAGAAGAGAAATAGTGTATTATGTTTAAAACTGCATATTATTTTTTAAAATTACGAAATGGCCTTTGCAGGAATATTTTACTGTGTGTAATGGGTAAAATGAAAATGCTAGATAAGTGTTTTGAGACTCCAATTCTATTTTGAACAATGGAAAAACAAACTACATTTTCATCCGTCTTGATTCATGTTTTAATATGGTATTTTTTCAGTTATTTCTTTTTGGATTCAAATTTCTGAGACTTTCAAAGCTTGTTGTGGTTTGTTTACAGTATTTTTCCCCACTTCATGTATTATTTTGTGATCAAATATTTTGTACACGCTAGATCTCATCTTGCAGCTGTGAACTTATGCATAGCTTTGTGTACAGGAATAATCCGCAGACTTCTGATTTTTCCTGGGCATGGACATTTGTTGAGTCTCTTTCCAGCAAGCCAAAGTGTTTACAAGCTTATAGGATAAGACTTCACTTACAGAAAAGATCCATTTATAAAGGTGATATTTAAAATCTATATCACACAATCTAAACATTTATAGTTGCTTGTCTTTCTGGTGAAGTTTATGTGTGAAAAGAAGTTAGTATTTTAAATACTTGTGTGTATGTGTGTGTCCATATATTTATAAATACACATGCTGTACATAAGGTGTGTGTGTGTGTGTATATATATATATACATATAGGAAAAGGGAAACGAGCTAAATTGTCTTTATCATTTGTTCCATTTGGATTTGATAAAAAAAGCCCCAAACCAAAACAAAAATAACTTTAAAGGCTTTCTTATTGCAAATGTGGGCAATGTTTCAAGACAATCCATAGATACGGTGCAACAAGAGCTGACTGAGCTGGAACGGAATAACTCAAATATTTCCTTTTCCTTCCTTTGCTTATCAGGCTGCCAAATTTGATTTCTTTTTGGTATGGCATTATTACTGCTGCTAATGAGAGTCAAGTGATTCTTTTAAACAGCAAATTGAATGTTTGTTACAAATAACAAAGAGTCTCAAAATCTTGAGAAAGACACATGAAGCAGAGATTAATGCGGTCTCTCAGCTTCATGTCTTTTTGTTTAATGTGTATTTACAAAGATAAGCACAGATAGGACGTTGAAGAGTTTGTGCAGTGCCTGGCAGGGTTTCTTGAAACCATGCGAAAGTTTGTAGACTGAAGTGTGTGAAGTTTTTTGCAATATAGTGTTCTCTCTTAGTTTTTCTTCTGAGTGGTTTTTTAAGTTTTACTAAGCAAAACAATGAGCAAATGTATTTAACTCCAAATTAGTTTTACTGCCTGTGACATTTGTCCCTTTTTTGTTGTGATCTGTTGTTCTAACTTAGAGATTTTTTTATTCTCTTTCCAATTGCCACTCCCTGTATCTTTCGGAAACATTTTCTTTCAACATTCTTTCCCCTTAAATCACTTATTACAACAGACTGCTCATTGCCTGGCTGGTCTAAAAAAGGAAAAATATTACTTGGTACACAGTGTTACCTTAACTAATGACTGTTTTTGGTAAGCAGGATGATGACTGCTAAGTGTCAAGTTCTTTGCACTGTGTTAGGCAGACTGGATTTGGTAGCATTTTATTAGTCATATTGCTGCTGGTTTCCTTTGTTGGAGAAAAAGATATAGAAAATGAATCCTTGCGTTCTTGACTTATCTCTAGGCAGTGTGAGCATCGTGACTGGGGCAGCATGAAATTCAGTGCAGACTTCTCAAAACAGTTAAATTCAGAGGCTTATAGCCTCTGTCCAAGGTCCACCATGCTCTACAGAAGCAAATATTTCACTTTTACAAGATTTTGGTTGTCCACTTTGATATAAAACTTCATTATTTGGTATCTTGCGGTGGCTTCTATTTAGTGATAGATTATCATGATAATCAGATTAAATCAGTCACCAATATTCAAATCTTTAAAGTGTGTCTAAATTAATGTTTTGTAATGTTTTAATGGTGAGAAGCAAGAACGTTTTTACCAGTATTTCCGAAATATTTTGAAAAATATGTGGGGCAGTGTTATATTCTGGTGCACAGATAACTCTAGTGGACTATTCAAAATTTAAAAATAGAAATAAATGCCACATTACATTGTCTGCTAAGATAAAGTAAAAAGCTAGAGCAGCAGTATGATGATGTGACTTATGTATATTAAAAAGTACATGGTCTATCAAAGCAGGATGCCTTTTAAGGGATATTTTTGTCACTCTGGGATAACAGTTAATTTGGTTTCAAGGAAAAAGTTTTGGTTTGATGACATTTTGATAAACTCTCCAAGAAATTTGAAAGGTGGGAGTATTTATTTTTTACAGACATAAACTGAATGAGAAAATTCAGATCTTTGACTTTGATAAGGTTCTCAGTCTCCAATAAAAGGGGCCTAGGCATTTGATTTAAAATACCAGTGAAAGGAGAGACTTTTATCAGGCAAGCAGAGCTACAGGGCTGCGACAGGACTGTAAGAGCAGCGAGAGCAACTGGATTTTGTGAGTTGGTGGCTCTGGCCAGATTCAAGGCATTAACTTCCTGACTGAATTTTATTGCCCTGGGAAAAGCCTAAGTAAATGCAATAGCATCTATGTAGGGGGTAAAATCAATTAAAATGTTTGCTAGTTAGACTTTTATGTACAGCTAACACATGTTAATTTGTAGATTGAAGATTTAATTGTCAGGTGTGTAAATAATGGCTACCAGAAAATTATTAAAGGTCTGTAAATACCTTTCTTAGTACGGTAACATCTATATTTTAACCAATTTTTACAATTCAGGATATTATTTTTCTTTCTGAGTTCTCTATCAATAATCTAAATCACTGGAAATTTCTAAAATGTTGATACATGTCGAAACATTTATCTTGATTGAGTAAACAACAGTTTTGAAAACTTAGCTAGAAAACCCTCTAATAGTCTAATTGTGTTATGAATGTTTTCTTAGATGTTTTATATTATGTTAGCGTTGTGTACTTTCTGGAGTTGATGTTTTCTTTTTTATATCCTCTATTTTGCTTAAACATTTTGGATACATCTTGCATAGGAATAATTGAATTTAAGATTTGAAAAGAGAAGAAATATGTAAAAAGAGTCTGGGATCCAGTATTCATTAGAGATTTCCAACTGAACAGTAATTAATTGGCTGAAAGCAAGGTTTATTAAAAAAAACCCAAACCAAACCAGCATTCAGTGTCAATTCTTATACAGATCATATCTGTATAAAATATATATATCCATCGATAGGTGTAAGATGGAACTGGTTTTTGAAGAACTTTGTGGGATTGCCAGACACCTCAGATAGTACAGGGGAACAACACTTAAGACAGATATAAGAGGTAGGCAACTAACTTGGGTACAGCCCCCACACTCAGGTATATTATGTAGGCCAGTTTTATAACTGTAAAGCACGTGCTTGTAATCCCTTATGCATCAGAGAAAGAGATAAGAGCTACTGTGGTTTAGCACTCACCATTTAACAGTATCAAGTTGAATTCAAACTGGTTTTGTCTTTTCAATACTGGTAAAATTTTGAATTCCCACGGTACATAGAACATAGTAATATATCTGTGCAGCCCAGTTAACTTGGATGAGAGTTCTGCATTACCATTCATTTACTTTTTTTTTCCCTCTGAATATGCACAAGGAATTGTTTTGTAATAGTGCTAGAATAGAGCAATTACCTGTCTTGCATGTTAGACGTTGTCTGTGACAGAATTTCTGTCCTGTTTCATTGATTGGTTCTTTAAATAACTTTTATATACTTACTGACTTTTGCAGGCTGACTTCACTTTAAAAATATTCTTATTTCTCTGAAAGGATATTTCATTTTTCAGGAATCAGTCTTCTGGACTGTGTAAATGAAAAATTGCTTTTAAAAGAAGCTTATGATTAAAGTGGAATTAATTTATTTTAATTGTTTAACTTTGGAATTTGGAGATAGTTGGACGTGATAGTAGATACCCATAAAATAAATTTGTTTTAACATCTGGACCCACATGTAAGAAGTTTCTGATAGCATCAGGATTTAGAAATCTTATTGAATGCTTGTGCGGATTTAAAATTCGGGGGTTGTTTTGGTTTTTTTCTTGATTGGTGTCCCCTTCATTATATAAATCTGTTGGTTTTAACTTTAATAGTGACAAAGCTTCGGTGGGCAGGAAATAAGATGTTCATTCAGCTCAGGTTTGTCTTCAGCTGTAGGGTTTGGACGTGCAAAAGACTTGTCCCTCCAGAGGAGAGATTTCAGCCACAGTACCACTGCAGTAACACATCTGACGCCTGAGGAAACTTCACCAGTAGAATGTTTTGCACTTAAGTGCTAAGTGCTGGGTTTGTGGCTTGCAGTCTTCAGCCTCTTCAGTTCTTGAAGTGCCTTAAGTATTTGTCGAAATCCCAGCCATAAATTGGCTTTTGTATGCCTTTGGATCAGAGGGTATATTTGTACTTCTGACTGCTCTTACAGCAATAATAGTTTAGCTGTGGGTCTAGAGGATTCTTTTTCAGTTGAACTTAAAATTTGGTGATTCATATTTCTGGGAAAGAATTTTTTCACTGGCTTTTAAGCCAGTTATATGACATATATGGCAGTGGTCTTAGTCAAGTGGAATACTACTAATTTATACGTTTTTAAAACAAGTAGATACGTGGTTTTGAGTAGTAGAAACATTCTAAGAATCTTTTATTGAAAGCTGAAAAGTGATTGGTAGATATATCTGCTTATTGAAGCTAAGATTTTGTTAAAAAATGTTTGGCTGCAGATAGTCAATTTTTTTTTACCTAACTATTTAGATTGCATATCAAAAGAAACTAGTAAGTCTAATGTATTTAAGTAGCTGGTCTGTTTAGTATATTAATGCTAGTATATACCTACTTGTTTTGTTCCAATTTTCTTTTTCAATTAACAAAAGAGAGATTGTACCCCTCTGCAGTTAATAAGAAAAACAACTCAGAAACACCCTGTGAGTGGTACTTGGCTTTCTTTTGGCTGCTGGGTGCCAGCAGTAGTTGCTCACTCCTGCCTGTGGTCTTCATCAGTTCTCAGAGTTAGCTGAAAAATAAGCAAGGAAAGAACATTTGTGAATCATTTTCCTGGTTTGGTGTCCTGTGATGTCTGAGAGAGGGTGGCCTGGCAGGCAGCAGGAGGAGGAGCTGCCTCCTGAGAAAACGTGCTGACCTGCCCCTGGAGCCTCACCAAACGAGACCTGCCCTCAGAGAAAAACCATGAAAATACGCTGAATCTGTGATACAGCTTGAAGGGTCAGGTTTGCGCACACAGAGAAGTGTAAGTGCCCCTTCTTGAGAAAAAGCCATCTTCCACTTCCCTTCCTTGCCACCAGCCCCTGCTCTGTGCTTCCCTGGGCTACTCCACCCACCTCCCAGAGAGAATGTCCTACCTCAGAAATGTCTGCAGTTTTAACTTTCACAAATTAATTTTTAATTAATGTCCCCTTTATTGAGTTGTTATGCTAGATATTTATTATGTGGATACTTTAAACCATCTGATATTCCTTAAAGGCCGGTTTGTACTTAATTTAATATTTTAGAGATAATTCTGATATTTTCATTCTACTTTGGCAAGAGTAATCAAATGTTTGAACTTTTTTTTGCATACACACAAGGTCAAAAGTGTTGTTCTTTATGTTTGAGCTGAGAAAAGACCCCTTGAGAATCCACATTTGCTATTATGTGTTACTGGGCAGCACGGCTGCTCTCCATGTGGCCCAAATGGTATTTATATGGCCTGGGTATTGCTAGTTTGTATGAAGTAATGAAAGGAAGAATGTAAGTTGAAACATGTTCAAAATAGAAAAATCAGATTGAATTATAACTTTAAAAATGGCATTACACTGTGAAGATTGAAGAAGGATAGAATTGTCTTTGATTTTATTCAAAAATGAACTTTTTGCATTATGAACATGGATAAAAACGTTTTTCTGTCTACAGATGTTTCATACTTTTTTCTGATCTCGTCAGTATTGTGTCAATAGGATGGAATAATTACAGAGAGATTAAAACCAGTGTTTTCTAAGTGGTTGTTGGCTTAATGCTGCCAATATTAGAACTGCTAAGATGAGGGTACATGACAATGCAAAATAAATGTGATCTCCTAGGGCTGCTGGAATTTAAAAATACTAACAAATGCACAAGCCTAGTAAGATTTACTTGGAAATTTCAGACACATCCATAATCTTCAGCAATCCAGTTTCCCAAGCTGTTTTTTAAGATGGCATATCAATTCAATTTAGGTAGAGGAAGAAGAAAAGAAATGTGTAGGGGAAGAAGTTGTAGGCTGGTATTACATAGTTCCATTCTACTTTTGCAGTGTGAGGTAAGAGATAATGGGTATTGATTGAGTCAAGCTATGAAATATAATAAAAATGTATAAAACATAATGTTTATTATTAATCTTTTATTATTCTCTTGATGCATTCTGTAAGGTAACTTGTTCCCTACTGAGTAGTAGCTCCAAAACTGTGTTTTGTTTATAATTTTGATATTTGTGTGAGGATGGACATGACATAAGAAGAAAAGGGAAGCAATTATCTATTCCCAGACATTCCCTTCTCTAAATGTCATTCAGCTGGGTATTGTAAGGTTGAATGTCTTCTAGTAGCCACTTGCATTACTCTTCATAGGGAGAAAACAACTTCTCCCAAGAGACAGGAACGCCCAGTTGCCTGCCTTGAGGCTGTCTGCACTGGTGAGGAATGGGGAGATAAATATCAGAGGAGTCCTAACAGCCCTGTTCTTCTGAGTTTTCTTTGCCAGGAGCTGGAGGCAGAGTCAGAAAGAACCTAACTTATCTGCTCTTGCAGCCTGTCATTAACCTCAGGAAGCAGAAAATTCCATTCCAAGAGCTGCAGCTTTTTCATTGAGGTGACTTGGGATTTTCCATGAAGTGGAAGGAAGAGCTGTAGCTTTGTCTGAAACCAGGAATCCAGTCTGCAGCTAAGTGATAGAGTACCTGAATTTTTGTTATTACTCTTTATGCAAGCCAATAGTGTTTCCATTTTAATAGTAAAATGTCCTCAGCATTCTACAAGAACAAGTATCCACGTAAATTCTAACAACACCTCTAAGTCTATTGCAATTTAATATGCCTATCACTGTATTGGAAACAAGTGGGAAGTACAAAATAGTTGGAAATATATTCCAACAAAATCTCCCTTGTGTAGGTGGAAGAGTGATGCATAGATTTACAATGAATAAAGGCTTTTGAGTCAAATTTAGATGTTATTTTTAGATACAGTAATTCCTTCAATTTTCTACATCCTTTGGCTCGATGTTGATCCTGTATTGCAGAACTTCTTTTTGAATTGAAGGAGACAAAATGGGCATTCTTGAGTAAGGTCATTGGCATTTCAGATGCTGGATGTTATTTATTGGCTTAATAAATGTAATATGAGCTTACATGCACTGCATCAATGAGGCTGCCTGCCCTGAGGAAAGAAGTCCCTAAAACTGCAGTGATGGGGAACCCACACTTATATACTGGCTTATTAGTTTACCTGTTCGGTTTGCTCCTTCATTCACAGCCCTCACTCTCACCCCTGTTTTCAGATGTAGGCTCTTTGCTGCTGAGAGCTCAACTCCCCACTGATCCTCAACCAGCACAAGGGGTACCCAGCTGGGTGCTCCTGTGGGAGAGGTGCTGATGTGTCAGAGTTAGAAGGAAGCTTAAGGCACTCTGGTAAAACACAGGTGATTATTCTGTGTTGGTTTTCAGTTATGAATATGCATGGTATTTGCATCCATTTTCCTGACAGTTAAGACAGAAAGAACTAATCTGCTATAGAACAAAATCAGACTAATAAAAAGGTTGTATTTTTTCCTACCCAACCCTATTTGAAGTCTTATGATTGAGTTAATAACTTTTAAATCTTTCAAGAACTGTTGCAAAAAAAAATTATGCATGAACTTCAGTGTTTGGACTTTTTAAAGAAAAATGGTCAGTGTTATTCCTCACTTAAAGCTGTTTGTTTCTGCTGAACAGAAACTGAAAACAAACTTGCTCAATCTGCAAGCTGGAAGCAGGATGAGACTATCCCATTTTTAACAGTGAATATAGTTAACTACTAGAATGACTGGAAAGTCATTAGGTTTTGCTTGATTAATGGTTTTGAATCACAGTTTTATATATTTCTCAAGGGATAGCCCAGTTCTGACAGCAATAATTGCCTTAAGACAGGAATTTCTCTATTGTTATGTGACTTGTCTTGTGTGAGAGGTCAGGGATGATAATGTTTCTTTCTGGCTTTCAGTTCTTTCCTCTGAGAATATCAGTATTTCATGGATATAGAGTTTAGAATTAAGCATCCCTGTGAGACAGAGAAGTGCAGAAACATTATTTATTTTACAGAATGGTACATGGGAGGAAAAAAAGACTAATTTATGACTGTAGCATAAAAGCAGAATTTCTGTGGGCTTTTCACAGTAGTAATTCACAGGACTACTGATTTCAAAAGTAAACAAAACTAGTGCATTTGTTTCAGTGGTTCATGCTAAGCCATAAACTAGTCAGCTTCCTGTTTTGGTGTCTTCTTTAGCCTCCTAGAGAGGAGAAACTAAATTTTTTTGTTCAGAAATCCAGTTGAAACTGGTTACTCTTAAATATTATGAGGGAAACCAAGAAAAGATTGCATCTCCAACTGTCACTAATCCTCTAAAATATTTCAATGTATAGCTCTTTACACAGACTGTGCCAACCATTAGCTTGATCCAAGACCTTTACTATCACGGATTTGTGTTAGGACAGCGCTCAGACACTACTGTTGTGCTCTATTTTATTGGGCATAGCACTAACACAGGACAAGAAATCAGCCCTTTCCCAAGATTATTTCTGTGAAAAAGTCAGTAATGAGACATATGGCTGTGCTGTCAACAGCCTTTTCATTGTTTGGTTTTAGCAATAGATCCCCCTTGAGAGGAGTAAAGACAGATTTTGCCTTTTTTTGTTATTTCTCAGACTGCAGAAACAGCAATTACTTCTCTCTGAATTCCATCCATGCTGTTTTTTAAAAGGAGGGCAGTTTGGTTGTATGGGTTTGGTTTTGTTTTGGTGGGTTTTTTCTTTTTAGGATAGCATGAGAATTAGAAACCATTAAAAATAAAATTTTTAATTTCAAAATAATTTCTGTAGTGGATGGATTTTGGAGGACTCTGAAGGTGGATGAGACAAAGAGCCACAGTCATGTCAGGATAAAATTTCCATGTATGATTTCTGACAATTAAGCCTACAGACCTAAAACTTTCAACCAGCAAATCCCACTTGAGTCCTTTTAATGGCACTTTTAATGGCTGGTTGGAAAAATTGGCAACAAGGGCAGCAAAGGGATCTAAAGACTTAGTAAGACAATACTGTATTGCATTTCATTGAGTTAACATTTAAATGTTTTCCTTTCAATTGTAACGGCAAAATAATTGTTAGTTAAAACAAATCCTTAGCTCTTGGAGAAGGATATATCATAAGCTCTCTATTCACCAAAGCTGTAGCTGGTAAAATAGTTTTTAAGACATGTGAACTTAAAGTTCCTGTCAACAAATCTGACTTATTTGTGCAAATCAGATGTTATTTTAATTAGATAATTGATAGATCATCCAGACTTAATTATTTATGTTTTCTGAAGCATGGTTTTATGATCAAAGCGAGTACTGCCAAATGTTCTGCATCCTGTTCTACAGATTTCAATATTTTTGTGGTCCTACCATTTACTTTTGTTACTGAAATTGCAGTATACTAAGTATTATTGACTATGATACCCCCTTACCATGTAAGAGTAATGTTTTAATTTCTCATCTCAAAATGCAGTGGCTTTTTTTAGGTGCTGCATGCTGATGTACAGATAATAAAAATATCTCAATGTAAATTAGAGAAGTTTACATATTGTATGTAATAATTAGACTGGGGAAGAATTAATCCAGAAAATGAATTGCCAAGAAAAAGGAGAACGATATAATTTTGTTTGTAAAAGAAGCTCTAGGGCTAAATCTGAAAAGGAGGTAAAAAAGAAAAATCTTGGTTCCTCTGGTATTGTAGCAAATGCTATACTGCTAACAGAGAGGGTTACTGTAAGTGGTGCTATAGCTGCAAGTAGGATTTGGTTTTATTTTTATTAAGTGGTGGCTATGTCTTTGTTCAACAAAGTGACACATTTTTTTTACAGGGCAGTAGTTAAAGCAGCACTAAAGTGCCATTGACATCATCCAGTTACTCCACTGACTTGATTACATAACCTCTTTTGTGCAATTTTCATGCTCTGCTCTGTTTGAATGTTTTTACTATGCTGATGGCTGTTTTTCATTTCCTGCTGGGATGACCTTTAATAAAAAAAGAATAAGAATAAAGTAGACATAAGCAATGTAGTCTTGCTGGCATTTGCAGATCTTTTGTTCTGTATTGAGAAACATAGCAGTTTGGTGTTCAAGGTATAGGTTATTTGTGCTGGGTAGTAATTAATCTGCAATGGTTAGAAAAAAAAATTGTCTTATTTTGTTCTATTGGATTTAGCAATGGTAAAGTCATCTGCTTATGACAATTCCTACCTTATGAAAACATTGGAAAAGTGCTAAACACATGATGGCAATTCTTTAACATAAATTCTTGATTTAACCTTTTAAATCTAATAGATTACAAATCCAGTAGATCTACAAATCTAATGTTTATCTATTCAATTGCTCCCTTTTTTTTTTTTAAAGGAAAATGTGATTAGCTGGTTTTTTCCAGATTCAGTATATATCACACAACTGAAGGAATTGATTTTTTTTTGTCACTACTTCTTGCCAATCAGCATTTCATAACTAGCCGTACAGATGAATGGGTGCACTGTATTTCACATAAGCATATTTTTCAGACTGTTTATATCTCTCAATATCAGAAAGTTATGACAATGAGAAATCCATAATTTTAAAGTAGCTTGCATTATTTCTGCCACTACCTCTTTACCACTGCCACTTTAATTTGTCAAATTAAAGTAATCAAGATTATATTACCATACACTTTGCAATCACTTATAGAGGAAAAGGTTTAGCTTTAAATAGTTTTCACTGCACCTTCTAAAAGCATCTACCTTTTCAGCAGGGGTTTAACATTTGAGAACCTGTCCATTTAAAAAGTACTTAAGATGGTAGTGTTCTTTCAGATATTTCGATTTTGCTGCTGTGGTGATTTTGCTTATCTGAGGAAATATTTCTAAATTTTAAGTTCGTTCATGTCCTAAACCAATGCTGAAGTACTGGTTAACCCTTGAAAAAAGGTAATGAGATCCTTACCTTCACTGCTAATAAAAATCAGGATTTGGTTTCATTGGTAAATGCTTTAGTATTTTGCTTTTAAATGAAGACTGATAATAAAAGTCATTATTGCGTCAGCATCACATTTGAAACAGTGTATTATATGACTAAGTTGATTTCATCCAAATTGCCTTTGTCTTGTCCAAAGCCAACAGATACACAAATATTTTCAATTTAAAGTATGAAATCAGATGCTTTCAATATGACAGGCTAATAAAAATGCAGATCTTCTAAACCTGAGTTTAAATACATTGTTCTGGTTTGCCAGTGGTAAATCTGATGTGTTTGCTTTATTCTGATTTGACAGATACCAGATTTGGAGACACTCCTAGGGTTTGGGGTTTCTTTTAATTATTTTTGTTTCACTTGCTCTCCTTTTCATGTAGTGTTTCTTAGCATGAACAGGTGAATGTGATTTTTAATCTATGATACCTGGAAGCAATATGCTCATCAATAGTCCTCAGAGCAAATATAAAAAGTGTAAGTGCAACTTGGTGTTTAGGTTGTTCTGTTGTTTGCATCTAATGTTATTAAGCAAAGTAAGAGGATATTTTCATTTTTGGACTAGAAAACTTAGGTGCTGTGAGATTAACAAATAATTAAAGGGATCTTCTGAAGTTGGGAAGTCCAGGTGAAATGAAATAGTAGGTCTAACCAAAAAGTACTAAAGCATAGCTTCATGTTGCAGAATTGGTTGGCATTAGTACAACTAAGAAATGCTTGGTTAGACCAGCTGTGTGTCCGCCTCAGCCTCAACAGTGAAAACAATAACAAATTTATTCTTTAATGTGATAAGGAAATAGGATCAAAAGTCTATTTTTGCATTTATCTTTTTCAGTATCAGGAGAGGTATAAACAGAAAGTGCAATTACACATCATGCTTCCTTTTGCATATAGAGTTGTCCTCTCAAGCTTTTTTTAGTAATAGGGAAAAAAGTGTCCAAAGCAAACTAAGTTACGTCCCTTATTTAGTATAAAATTTTGGGGCTATGTTGGTGATTCTAGCAGCTAAAGTTAGAACTCTTTCCCTATACTACATTTTGTAAATCTTATTATTACACCCAAGCAAATGAGCCTTAAATAAAATGAGTTATATTTTTGCTTTCATTTCTATACTGTAGCTAGGAAGATGGGAATGGATAACCAAGAATACTTGTAGTTGTGGTACTAGATTTGAAATCTCTTTAATTGCCTCATTTCTGTGACATGCAGAGTGAGTTTTTGTGAATGCCCTGATGTTACACTTTGCATACATACAATATCTCCCGAGATAAATGTTTTTAATTACATCATCACTTAATTACTACAGTAATCCATGTTACAATTGGCTAATTATATGTGTATATGTAGAGAAAGATGACTGTTGAAGAAGCAGTAGCATAACATTAAATTTTGGTTTAAATTTTTTAATTAAAGATCTTAATATTGTGTCATGACTATGTTTTTTCTGACACAGATTAAAATTGAAAAAATGAAAGCCATTCTTAATATACTCTCTCTAGCAATGGAGGGATCTCGGGGACATCCTCCAAGCCCTAATAAGTCACAGGCTGCCCAGTCCTCAGGCAGAGATGAGAAGTACATGGCTGGGGTGGCTCAAGCAGAGGAGAAGCCCTGATGTCTTTCCTGCTGCTGCTCCAACAGTTCTTTATAAGGAATTTTCACATTTGCCCTGCTTAGGACGACACCTTTTGTAGTGGCTGCTGACTAATGAGCGCTTATTACTTGAGATCAATAGGTTGTCATCGGTGGAGTGATGACTGGGTGTGTTTTGGTATTGAGTGTCCACAATCTGTTCCAAAGCCTTTTGTGGTGCATGATGAGAGCACAGGGCATGTTCTTCGCAGCCCTACTTTAAATCCAGTTGGTTTAGAATAGTTAATGATTTTTCTGAATTGGATGAAGCAACAGACTCTTTAAAAGTCAAGTATATGCAAAAAGGCATCTGAAATAATATTGTAAAAATACGTGAAGTTTAACCTTTTATAAAAGTAATGAAATTAAAATCCTTACCTTTCCACCCTGTATGTTGCTTTGCAATAATCAGAAAAAAAAAAAAAAGAATAAAGGAAAACTGCACTTTAGACATTTTATATAAAAAGTTGCAGTTTTACGTTCAGTGCGTGGTTTGATCTAGGTAAAAACAATTCCTTCTATGAAACTTCTTTAATTAATTTTTATTGTAGGTTGTCGTGGGTTTACCCAGGAAAGGTCAGTCTTGCAAGTGACCTATGGTGCAGGAAGCAGTGCACCTTGCTTCCTGGGAAACAGAGCCGGTGACCAGCTAGTTTTGAGTATTGATAGGTGTATAATCCAATTAAAAGATGTTCCACCTCCAGGGAAAAAACCATATTTAAGAGAGATACACCTGAGAAAAAAACCTTTTTCCTGTCCTGTTGCTGCCAGAGAAGCAAGTCCTGTGCTTCTCTCTCTGGTAAGACTGGGCCCTTGCCCTTCCCCCCCCCAGAGCGGGGACGGGGGGGAGGTTTGGAAGGGAGTTTGCAGCAGCAGTGCAGCTGAACATGGGGGAGGACCCGGCCTGAGCTCTCCGGCTGCTGGGCAAAACATTCCAACTACAGCGGGCAGGGGCCCGGGTTCCAGGCCGGGTCAACTTCGCAGAGCCTGGCCCTTGCTCCGGGCCAGGCAGGGGCTGGGCCGGCTCCCCCCAGGCTGGGCCAGCTTCGCAGAGCGAGGCTATTGAGACTCTTGACTGCTTCTGCAGCCCGGCTCAGACTTTTTAAACAACCCGGGAAAATCATG
>VZTJ01000540.1:498975-591686 GCA_013397795.1 Orthonyx spaldingii
ATCTTTTTCTCCTGGGCGGCTGCTAGTTGTGAGGCTGAAAACCATAAGAACTGTATTTCTTGTGGAGAAGTCAACATGGTAAAGCAAGAGAAAACTCCTCTCCCTAAATGACCTGAAGAAAGACTAATTTAGAAGTGGTAAACTGACTGAAAGTCAAAGTGTTGTTTTTTTTGTATTGTCATTGAAAAAATGGAGAGGTGGGAAGAGCAAAGGTGTTCTGACGGTTTTATTCTGGTTCTTAATTTTTTTCCTTCCTTTTAGGTCTGTTAATAAACTCTATATTCTTTAAAGTTTGAGCCTGCTTTACCTACTCCTAATCCTTATCTCACAGCAAAATTATATAAAATCTGGTAAGTGTGCTGGCGTTTAACCAAAAAACTCAGGTGAACGAACTCAAACCACTACATAGGTCAATGTTGTACTGTTTGGTGTGTACCCTGTGTGACTGTCATGTTCCAAATATTTATTAAGGCCTTTAGTTTTTATAAAGTGTTATTTTGTAAACTTGCAATGAATTCATATGCCCTTATGTTGCCATGCCCCATCAGGTTGTGTTAACAGAGAAACCCTTTCTTTCATTACTGCACACTATCAGTGCAAGCTTTAAAGAGGGTGTCCTGCAGTGCTAGGAGGTGCCGCAGGAGCACTGGGTCTTATGGGACAGTAATGTTTTTTAATATTTATATATTTAGAAATTTTCACTGTGTTTAATTAGATAAAAATATTGTTAAAAGTTCATTTCAGTGCTAATTTGGAAATAGTTAAGAATGGGCAGTCTAAGGAGGGGAGACAAACGGATGCAGTTAGTTCCAATAAAGAATTTATTAAGAACATGATTCATTTTCATCCAGACAAAAAATGTCTGCAGCTCATTTCTCATTTGCTTTGTCACAGAAAACATATACAAATGTTGTATTTACTTATATGCCATACATCTGGGTCTTACAGATATTCATACAGCCCTGCTCAGGTAACGACACATAGGAAGCCTGCAAAGCAAGAGTGTGTGCACACCCTGCTTGGCACATGTCCTGAGCCATGGTTGTTTGCAGGGCTGTGGGACCACAGCCATTCCCAGGCGCTGGAATGTGAATCTCAAGGGCATCCAATTGCTAAATTGACCGCCTGCTCCCTGGCACGTTCTTGGCCCACGCAGCCTCGCGCTCTGCCGAACATTTCCTGGTCATACTCCATGGATTAGCACGGAGCAGAGCTCCTGAGTGGAGCCAAGAAAATAACCCTGAGAGTATTCAGTTTACTGGCTATCATGGACATGTTTTGTTTGTGTTACTTCAGGCAAGACATAATGCTTCAAAATGATGGGCTTAGCTTCTGTGTGGCTGAAGTGGATTTTTCAACTTGAATTCTGTTGTCTAGCTACAATTTTATGAAGTAAATATTTTCACTTTGAAACACATAATAAAAGAGACAATCTGAATTAGGAGTTAGGTGTATTAGGTTTTTATTTTAAAAAACAAATGCATGACATTCAGCTTTGGATTGTTATGCAAAAGTTGTTATATACCCTAAAATTCAATGCCATCATCACAAATGTTTGCTTTTCTTTAACTGGTTGTTTCATTTACTGTTTAGAGATTAGGAGGCATGAAAAAAATGACAGCCAACAACTAGGTGGCCTCCCTCAGTCTGCTGTATTAACCTCCTGGTGCACTCTGGCTGGTCAGTGGGAGTCAGGCTTGCTGAGCCCCAAAGCACAGCATCCAGCCAGGATATGTGCGTTTGTAAGAGTGAAATGGGGAGCAACAAAAAAGGTGAAAGAGAAATGAATGGGCAGGGAACAGGCTTTTGTGAGTGAAAGTCATGTGGCAGTGTGGTTGGGCTGGAACTAGTCAGAAAAAAAGGGTCAAGAAACCTCATCATGCTGATTGACCACACATTATTGCAGCAACACAAAATGCCTTTGAAGATCTGCTCCATAATGGCCTGCTTGTGCTACCCATACTCATTTTCCAGTCTTAACAAAGTCCTCATTCCTGCCGTTCACTCTCCAAGGGGATGTTTTTGGGTTGCTTTTGCTCTGACCTCTTCTGTTTCCTGAAATAATTCTGTTATTATAAGCTGGACATTGTGTTTGTGCCATGGGGGCATGACATTTCAAGCCTGAGAAATGGTGCTTCTGCTTAGTATGGATTTTTTTTTTGTCCTATGATGGTATGACAGTGGTGACTGAGGTTTTTTGCTTTTCTTTTTGACTTTTTCTTCTACTGAATCTAATTTCTGCCAATTCTGTTTGATACAATCTTTCACATCAGTAACTAGTCTTGCATGTCTTTTCCCCTAGCAGTTGAACACTTGGTTTACACAGATTACCTCTATTGTTTATGTGAATGGCCTGTTACACACCCCTTAAACTAATGTATGCAATGTAAATTGTATTTCCTTTATCCACTTGTTTATTATCTGGTTGTAGAGGGGAATTATGACAGTTCGATGGAGTTTCTTCTTTAAAAATCTACAATAGTTATGATGTAGCTTTTATCTTTATGAGCTGCTTCACTCTTTATTTTGGGGGATTTTGTGCTGAAAATGAATGAAAATACTTTGAGTGAACATTGAGAAATGTTACTTCCTTTGAAGAAGGAAATCCTCTTTGAAAAAATGGACCAAAATCATAATCCTACATTTTAGTAAGATTAACATTGTTTTTTCCCTCCACTTTTAATGTAATTGTAATACTAACTTTAAACAAAACATATATATTCTTTAAAATTTTACTTATAGATACCAAATGTGTGCTGTGTTTTAATGCAGCTCCTTTTTCTCATACCTTTAAGTAGAATGAAAATGAATGGGTAGAATTTGAAACTTGAGATGTTTTTAACTTTAACAACTTCGTATGAGAAGAGCAATAGTGTTAGGAGTTGAGATAAATATCACTATATATGGTATTACAAGGGCTGATAGTAAAATAATATAAATTACTTTGTTTGTGTTCCTAATCCCCAGTTATCCTCATGAGTTACTGCAGGTAGGACACATCAAAAGTGGGTTCATTTTGTTGCTGACACAACAGGCTGGCTCCTTCCTTGTGTTCATGAAAGTTAAATTTTTGTTTATTGTCTTTGCTTCACTGTAGGGAAGAGGCTTGCTTTTCATATGGATGAATGTATATTATTTTGTCTAAAAAAGAGTTTTTTAGGAGCCCAATATTGCTATTTGTAATGGTAGTTTGAGGCTTTTGAAAAATACTCAGTTTCCAGTATTCCATTCATGAATATTGAATTTTTTGCACTTTTGACTATTTTAATCAAAGCTAAAATGCTGCTTTGGAACACAATAAACTTTCAGATAATCTAGAACAAGATCTCAGGAAAGTGGTATGTCATGTCCAACGATTCTTACAGAGGGATCTGCTGTATCTTCTCTCAGTGTAGGATATGACATTCCATTGTTGTTTAGAATGTCTTGGCACCTGAGGTTCAGTGACTCAGAGGCAGCATCTCTTACTCATTAGGGACATATATGTATCACACATGAAACATATGATGAGCAAAACATAATGCTGTTAAGGTAGAACTAAAGAAGGTGCTTCTGTGAAGAACAAGTTCGAGCTATGAAAATTTGTGCTTCTAAATCTGGAAATCCTCAATTTGCTGAGTGTTGAGTAAGGGAGCTGTTCAGCATGTCTACAGGCAGTTTACCTACACATCTAAATCAGAGAGAGCAGTTTGCATCCCTCATTTATTCTGGTCACTGATCAAGTATTTCAGTGGAGTGTAATGCAAACAGAACCACATGTCTAATCCTTTCCTTGTAATGAAGAGTAGGCCACATCCTAAACCACATATGTAGAAAAAGTCCTTCTGAGGCCATTATTCCAGAGCTGAATAAGCCCTGGTGGGTGGATTCATGAGGAATGGTGCTTAAATATGTTCTTTATAAAAGACTTAAGACAACTATAGATTAGATACAGCCTCAGCCAGTGGTGTTGTATGGAATTAGGATGCAGCTGATGTTTTGTCTGCTTTTCTGTATTTCCTTTGACCAAATACCAAATTGCAGAAAGAATTTTGTTAACATATTACCTGTTAAAATGCAGAGCATGTTTATCTTTTGATTGAAACCAGGTCTGGTGCAAAGTTTGCAGTGGTGACATGTTGATATCCTACTTTTTGAAAGCAATTGGTGAGTGTGTGTTCTAAGATGTGTGATAACAGTCTTTCAGATTTTACTTACTTTCCATTTACTTCCCTTCTGTTTGCATGCTAGACACTATAACGTGCTGGTGTCCTTGGTCTGTTGCTGGGGAAGAGGACAGACCTATTGCCCTGCTTCCTTTCTCCTGGTCCTGTAGCCCTGCTCTCACCTGGGTGCTCTCACAGGAAGCCTATCCATTTTGCTTATCAGGCAGAAAATTATTTCCTGTTTTTTTGGGCTTCTTTTGCATGGGTTTATTGCTGATTCTGACCAGTTGGTTAAACCAATTTTGAGCTGCTGGAATACAATAGCCAGACATGGAGTCTGGGGAGAATAGAAGGTGGCAGAGGTGGGAAGCCCTGCTGCCTGCTCTCAGCAGAAGAGAGGGATGAGACTGGTGCAGCCATGGTGTTTACCCATATCCCTGGTCTGCTGCCACCTTGCTCCCTATCCCTGCTCTCTCTGCAGCACTTTGCTTGAGGTTGAGAAATTGGTTTCCTTCTTCTTGGAGAAGTTCTCATTAAGCTACAGAGCTAATGGGAAACTGGCGATGGTAAAAACATATAAAAAACTAAGAGAAAGTAAAATTAAATATGGAAATGTCTAACTTCAAACAGCTGGGTTTACATGTTTTAAAAGCAAGACAACATAGGGCACTTAAGCCCCCTTAGTCAGAACTAAAGAATTGAGTAGCTTAGTCTTAACCTCTTTTTTTCCTCAGTTTTTTGTGATCTAGATATTTCTATATTTGTTTATTATAACAAGCATTTTTGTTCTATGGTTTTATTTACAAACAGCTTTTAAAATACAGAGACAATTCAATTTAGTGAAATACTCAACAACAATTGCAAGATGTTTCTCTGTGGAAGAGAACATACTTCATGACCACAGGATTAACTAAGATACAGCCTTCAGATGATCACTGAGGCTGCATTTGGTGGATCCTCTGCTTAAACTTGTCAAACAGCCTTTGGATTTGTTTTGCGTTGGTCAAAAGCTTGGTTTATGGACAGAGGCTGATCACTCATCACAAAAGACTTGTGCTTAGTTCAGTTGTTCATATGAAAACATACATAGATTTTTAATAACAAAATTCTTCAATTCTTCCTTTTTTTTTTTTTTTTTTTTTTTTTTTTTAATTCTACAGAGACCTAAGATTTAATAGGATTAAAGAAATCCAGCCTGGAGAGTTTAGACGACTTAAAAACCTGAACACACTGTAAGTTCTTTTTCAATCCTAAGACCCGTTCCCTTTCAACTTAATATGATTAATTTGAGAATGTGTCATTTGCTCACTTTTCACAGGTAAGTAGTCTCATAAATTTGAGCTCTAGCATTTACACAGGTGAGAGAAGTGGGGGTTAGGACCAGAATATTTGAAGGCAAAACCAGGTGTATGTCTATGAAAATAAGAAAGAAAATTATTTGCATACTAGTATTTTATTATACACTTTAGTTGAATTTAATGAAAAATGCAGATGATTACTGTATAATGTTTTTTGACGTAGTGCTAAATTGCTTTGGTGGAATATTGCATAATAAACCATGGAGTTACAAGAAAGCTGTTCAAAGGCTCAGATATGCAAATGTGTTAGTTACCAAATATTTGACAAACTCTGATGTTCTGAACTTTCCTATTCTAATGTGCTTATCAGGACTGGCAGGAGTCGGAAAGTTTTCTTCCTACTGAGCTGACTTTGATGGAGGTCTTTGTTATCATATATGATTGTGAAGAAAAGTCTTTCTAAAAGACCTTTTACAACCAAGAATACAATTAGTATGAGTATTATCATTTTAACTTTGTATCTCCCCTACCATTCCTTCAGGCATCACTTTTAAAACAAATGTGCATGCATGCTTCTCTTCTTTAATAGATTAGCAGGCATGAGGAGAAATTAAGATAGACAGTTATTTTTACTTTTAAATGTACATAACTTATGATTGCAAATGTGTTGCCCAGAACACAAGTAGTGTATGAACTGAAATACAGTAGTGATATCAGTGAACTTTGGATCACTATTTTTCTGTGGGCACATAATGACAAATGTACTGACACATCTTGTACTCTATATTCACACCCGAAGAAGCGATAGGACTTTCCCCCAAATGTATATTGTCCAAATCTGTGCTGCCAAGGTGTTCTTACTAACTGTTCCTATTTCCAGTCTCCTTTGATCATACCTCTGTTTGCAGTTGATCCCCAGTTTTGAATTACAATTTCTGTCAGATATGCGGCTCAAGTTTTAGCTGTCCAATTCACTGATCTGATATCCACCAGTCCCAAATAAAAACAGGATACATTAAGTTTGAATTCTCTTCTCTTTCTAAAACCAGTGTATGAGGGATGAGTGCAAATCTGTGCATATAGACAGTTGTGTTCCTGTATGATGTAAAGGGCCCAGTACACAAGATATTGCTAAGAAACATCTAGGAAAAGTCACTTTAATGCACCTGCTAGTAACAAATCTTTGTCAATATAGTTTTTATCAGTTTCGAGCTGATGTGTAGACTTGATGTGGAAGATTTTTTTCCCCCGTTGATCTACATCTAAGATATCTACAAAAAACCACATTATTCCACTTCTGGGTGGGGTGTTTTTTGGGTTTTGTTTGAGTTTTTGTTTGTGTATCTTTGTTGCTGTTTTTATATTGGGTTTTTAAATTTTTTTCTTCTTATTTTTTTTTTTTAATTCTGTCTAGTTTTTCCAGGTTTTCACCTGCAAAATAGTGGCTGAACAGCTGTAAGCACATAACCTTCTTTTCTCTAACAGTTACTCTTAGAGGGAAAAGCATTTTCTGTTTAACACTATCTTGCATCTGCTTTTACACATTTTTCCCCTAGTGTTCTTTATGTCAAAATAAATGGTTGTTTATTTCTTTTTGCAGGCTTCTAAACAACAATCAAATCAAAAGAATTCCTAGTGGGGCATTTGAAGATCTTGAAAATCTGAAATATCTGTAAGTTAAATGAAAGTCACTTTCTTCACCACTGTGTAACAGCTCCTTCCGTGGGAAAGTGTTTTAATCTGAGATGGTGATTTCTATCTGACTCACTATATCAGGAGATAAATTGCACTGAAAATCCCTGAAATTAATTTATGGGGTGGAGGCAACTGTGTTTCTCTAAGCAGTTTCTAATAAAAGACTGATATCTGTAGGCAATACATTTTAAACGACTTACTAGTTTCTGTTTATTATATGCAACTTATAATTTAAAAAGGGATACATTGAAAGGTGTAGGAAACCACCTCTTCAATGGTTTACTGAAATCTTTACACAGGTGCTTTTTGTGTTTTGACAAGTGGTTTAAAAGTAGCTAGTACAAGGGTTGTGTCTGCAGAAGCTTGTAACTTATGTAAGGTTATTAACTATCCCTAAATTTTTCACTGAATTCATAAGTGAAAAATTCAGTCAAACTGAAAATACCAGAGTATGTGTATGATTTGCTGTTAGTTCTAGGTCTTCAGTCACCCTGTATATTTTAAGACTAACTTCTCCCATTTTTAACAAACATACCAAGGGTATTAATTATATGAATAAACAAAAGGCATCAAAAAAGTTATTTCTGTCTTTATAATAGACTAAAGCTGCATAATAAGTTGACATGGATTCTCATCTCCAGTTTCTGGAGTTGACCTTATGGAGTGTCATTTAGAAAAGTTTCACTCCATTGTCTTGGAGTATTGATTGATGGTTACTTGAATGACATACAGAAAAAAAGGTCACACTGAGATTTCATTGCTTTGGAAACAATTCAGAAGCTGAATTTTCCATGTAACTTTCAAGAATGCAGCCTGAAGAGCTCTAATGAGGTGGGAGAAGGGAGAAAATCACATAAATATGTGCAGACACATTACCTGTTTTTCCAAGTTGTGCTTGATTACATTTCCTGGTCTCATTTTTATGCATATTGTCTTTCAGTAATGAAATTGTTTAACCTATACACAATAGGAGGGAAATGAATATTGAACAGACTGTTGCCAATGAATGAGTGAAGTCCATGATGGTTGTATTTGTTACAAGATATGTTTGTTGGTGGTTCTGGTAGTGTAGTACATAAGGTTTTACTAAGTGAGGTTTGTTAAACTTCTTTCCATAGTCAGCAACTGTACAAAGATTTTTCTAGATTCTTATTAGTTCCTTGTTTTCACATGCATGCCTTTGCCTAGCTGTAGTAAACCTGAAATAAATCTCAACTATGCAGTGTGTTCAGTTCAATGAAAGAGCATAAAGAGATAACTGAACTCTGATTTGTTTTCATATGCATGTAGTAATGGTTGTCAGTATCTGTATTGTTAAGAGGAAAATCTTTCTGTCTTCCTGTTGTTCCCTGGAAAATTTAAAGTTCCATGTGGTCATTTATTCAAATGCAGAGAGCTCTTTAAAGCTATCCATTGTATTGCAAAAATAAACTTTAAAGGTTTTTTTGCCTGTTTCAATGGCTGTGATAGAAATGTTTAAATTGTACAGCCTTAAAGTTATAAATTTGCTGGTACTGGTCAGGTTATCAATAAAGAAGGCTTAAATGTAGCAAATCAATACTGTTCAGCAGTGAAAGTTTCAGCTAAGTGCATGCTAACTGTATTCTGTGAAATGAAGGGTACAAAACAGAACATGTCTTTCCAATAGGATCCACTGAAGGAGGAACTGGGGGGAGAAATTGTACAAAAGCTAGAAATAACCACTCAGAGCGTATTATTATAAAGGCAAATCATCAGGAAAAATTGAGGTTTAGTATCATCTGGTCCTGTGGATATTTGCAAACCTAATTTGTATTGTCATGTTTTATAAAACTAGATCATTGATGCATGATGTTACTTGTCTCCTTATGAGAACTTGTACTGAATTGCATGTGATTCTGAAAATGTATAATTCGCTGACTAATTTTAAAAATCCTGTCATTTCTCAGTGGTCATGATTTAGCAAAGTGTGAGTATATATAAATATAAAATCTATAACAATTAGTAAACGTAAGTACATAAAACTAAGGAAAAATATTGGCAATTATATATTTTTATATAAAATATATAAAGTATAATACAGCATATTTTTTAAAAAAAGCCAGTTTCTGAGAGATAGATGTGAAGATCCATTCTTGTATGTCTGCTGAAGATCAGCTTTTTTGCTTTCAAACAAATTTTTTTTCATTAGGATCTAAATCAGGATTTTCAAATGCTTGTTTGTACTATTCCTTTCTGCATCTGAGCTCAGAGTTTTATGAGGAATATATGTCATCAGAATTATCTGTCTGAAGAACACATTTTGACAAAGAGAAATGATATTTTCTCCATTTTCTGTGCATTAAAAGTATTCATCATTGTAAAAGTTGGTCTTTACATCATAAAAAGAAAATCATGCATATACCATTTTTTAACCTTTTTTAAGGATTTTTTTATCTAGTTCTTTATGTAATTGAAATTTTGACAATTATAAAAGCAGTTTTGCATGATTTTGCTGTGCTGTTTGTGGTAATAATTTGGTGTTGTATTAATATACTAAAGGTTGGAAAGAAAGACATGTAATTATTGTTTTGCAGTGAAACTAAGAGGGTGCTTTTTTCTCTTTTTTTTTTTTTCCTGCTTCTCTGCCTTTCTGTCCATCTGTCTTTATTTCATATACCTTAGTCTTGGCAATAAGGCTCTTTAGTAAGCTTCCCAACCTTATAATATGGATGCAGGTAAATATGTGGAAACTTGGTGGGATAATCCTTCCCAACCCTAAAAGTCAGCAGTTTATTCTCCAAGAGAAAAGATAGTTGGGAGTTGAAGGTAGACACCGTATTACCATTTCAACATGTAGAATACTAGAAGATTTGGAATCAGAAGTGGAAAAAATGAAGGTAAGTTAAAAAAGAATTTAGGAGGAGATATAGATAAATATATAATATAGATTAGCTATTAAAAAAAACTTTTCCAGATAAAAAGTATTAGACAATGACAGAGCAGTGAGCTAGAAGATGCCATGCAGGAAGTGAAAGAAGCAAAACTGGGGAATAACTTAACTTTGTCAACAACATTGTATGTTCACTTGGTATGAAATGGATAGATGAGGAAACAGACCTGAAAGAATTGTAACAAGCATATGGCAAATGGTAATTAAGGCTGTATGAAATGTATCAGTTCCAGCAATGCTAACAGGGATCATGCAAGATTTGTTTTGTGTCTGGTGAATGAAGTAATAGTGGTAGATGATGTGTTATAGGTTGGCCAAAATGTGGAGTTTCCGACCTCACCCTTTCAGAATGAGATTAGGTCACAATTCCTTCTGTGCCTTCTGCCACTCTTGCTGTCTCGGTCAAGTTACTTTGTCCTCTGAGCACCTGCAGTGATTCCAGATCTCTTTTCTTTGCAATTCATGTTGTTGATTCCATTGTCTCCTTCATGTTCCAATGTAAACTTGTCTTTGGGTGTTTATTTACTTGTGAGATTTAACTCTACAATGCCTGATGCTGCTGTTACTTTTTGCCTGATTTTCCCTCCAGTTCCAAACAAATATATCTGGATCTTGCTTTGCTTGAATCAAATGATTTTTAATAAGGTCCATTAAAAAAAAAAAAAAAAGAAAAAATAAAACTCCCAATAGTATCCTCACAGGGAATCTATCAGGCTTTTTAATTTAAGCTACTTTTTTCACCTAATTTTCTGGTAACTGGTTACCTATTTGTTCATTTCCTAAGTATATGACCAGTACCTCTGATCTCTAGCAGCCTTGCTTGTGTTTCTGGAAAAAATGCTTTCTTTTTTTTTTTTTTTGAGAACACTTCTGAAAATAGGTATTAGTAATTGTCCAAAAATAATTTAATGGTTTAATTGAATATATCCCTTTTTCATCCTAATCCACTGTTTATTCATCTTCTGCAAAATTCTAATATTCAGTTCTGTAAGAGAGCTTTTAGGTAAATTAAATGATAATTTTTTCTCCTAATTGTACTAAATTTGTTTTCTGATAATGTAACTGAGATAAATTTTGAGAATGTTTATGTTAAAATTTAGCAGTATTTACAAAGTTTTACCTGTATAACACGGTATGTGCACAGTAACATTTTAGAGGAACAGACATTTTTTTTGTGAGGATACTTATTTGTACTTTGTATTCTGTCATGTCTCTCTCCAGTAGACAAATATTTACATGTTTTTCTTTTTGTTAATATCCTCAGTGAAACAGCTACACAATTAAATGGAAGTTTGGTTAACACATCTGTCATAGGACATGTAGCCCAGAGGTTGCTGGGGTTTCTCTGTGAAGAGAGGGTATGGTGGACTGAGGCTGGTTGAGTTTCCTGCAGCTGAGGGTTTTCTGGTCAGAATGGGAAAAACTCTGGTTTAAAGCTGAATCCCAGATAAAGGCTCACTGCAGTGTCTTGGTGAGAGCTCCTAAAGGCTGCTCCTTTCCCTGCAGCGTGGTGATAAAAGCCTGCAATGCTACAGTCATTATCCCAGTCTAACTTACCTCTGATTTTCACTCTGCCTTCTTTTGTCTGCAGAGAGGAAATAAAAGTTATATGAATGATTGTGGTAAAACTTTTTAAAAAATCTGATTAATTCAGATTTTTTTGAATAAGATTATTGAAATGCCCACAAGAGATAATTAACTGAGGGTGGTTATCAAAACTGTCTAAGCCCACTTTGGTTCTCCCTTGTGACCAGAAGTTTAGTACTCAGAAATAAGAGGGATTTCTACACTGCCAAGTACAACTAAGTATATTAGGAAAGATAAATAACACTTCAGCTGTTCAGTCCTTGAAATTTTCTAAGGAGTGAAAAGCTGTGTTTAAAATTCTCACAGGAAAATAAGGTAGGAATTTAATATCAAACAGAGAGGAAAATTAAGGAGAGATAAAATTGTAATGAATGTGATCCTCAAATGAATTGGTAAATCTGAGTAAAAACAAATATTTTAATGCTCATGAATATTTTTTTCAAATAGAACAAAAACCAGTTCCACATATAAAATGTGTAATGAATTGATACTCTTTTCAAATTATTTTAAAAACTTTTACAGTAATTTCACATGACAGTAATTTTTTTCTGGTTTTGAGTATTTTTAAAACCTCAGAAAATCTTACTTCCGTGTCACCTGTTCTTGGAGGAACTTTGCTTTTTATTCAGATATATATCTGTGTAAATAAAGCAGATGGGAGTCTCTGTGTATTAATGTCTTGGATTCTCAGCAAGCAGTATACTGGAAAAGTTAATTTAGACTCAAAGGAAGGATACTACTCCTTATTGTTCCCCAAAGTTGTCATTAGTTGAATATCAAATACCTACAACTTCTTTCCTTGTTAGGGCCTATTGTGAAATGTTACCCATTGTCACATCAGTGTAAAAACTGCCACCAGCTCCAGCACAGCCAGTATTTTTTCTGTTGCATCAAAAGGAGTTTGCAATATTTCCAGTAAGTTACTGAAAACTGTAATAATAGAAAACCCAAAACCACTACTAATAAGATGCCTGCTAATGAACTCATTTGTGGTATAAAGTCTGTTCATCCCCTTCTCCTAGAAACCCATGCCTGATTAACTGAGTTTCAAATCATTTGTCAAATAATTGTGAAAAAGTTCTTAACCACAAACCTGTTCCTATCCTAACACAAAAAGAGTGACTGACACTGAACCTCCAAAGTATTTTCATTTGCTGCCTCCATGCAGAAACTGCAGTCATCAGCTAAACTGTGTGATTTTCCTGCAGTACCCCCTCACTAAACCATCCTTGCTGCTAAGAACATGATGAACATGAGCACATACACTGATCCTCCCTGATTTATTTTAATTCCTTAAAATGGTGTAGACAGCACGTGTGATCGTACTGATACTCTGCATGTTTATTCTGTTTCTATTATAGAGTATCAATGGGGACCTAATGTCTATCTTCTACACAGTGGTAAAACAAATTTACAGTACTGCTTTATGGATGTGATACCAATCCTCTCACTTGTATTTTTTTGTAAATATTTCAAAAGTGACACAGGTGGAGTTACAGAAATTTCTCACTGTTTGTTCTCCAAGTCCAGTAAAAGACTCACTCTATTCTAATTTGAATATTTGTACCAGTATTCAGATGAGATATTTTAAAGAAAACAAGAGGCCAGTGGCATCCCTGGTGTGTTCTGGTAAAGGCACGTCTAATCCAATTCTGTCCCATTGAGTTGAATTTGTTTTGACTTTTGGCAAACTAATCAAGAAAACAAGGGACAAAAATCCAGTAAGTAATACCATGAGCACTGGGAAGCCCAAGACCATCCGGGTATCAGCCTCAGGGCCTTCAAGGCCCTAGACTTTTGTCTTTCCTAGCAGTCATTTGGGATGAAATCTCAAGGACAAAATATTTTTATGTTTTTACTTTCTGATTTGTATTTTTTTTTTCTAATATGTAGTTGAAAAACTGTCTTCACATGTCAACTGAATTCTTCTTTTCCACCTTCATGTAGCTCTTGTTTGTGTACTAATATTACTGATTGTTTCTTGTTTCAGCTATTTGTACAAGAATGAAATCCAGTCAATTGACAGGCAAGCATTTAAAGGACTTGCCTCTCTAGAACAACTGTAAGTGCCTTTTCTCTTCTGTGCTGTCATCTCCATAGTTCCCCTGCAGAGGAAAAGTGCACGCCTTGATCCATACATCCTACCTGCATGCTCTGCATGTCTGCACTCCCTGGGTTGGGCAGAGAGCCTCATAATCATTTGCATGTGAAAAAAACACAATTGATCTCTGTGTCAAATTCCTCATTTTTGTGTTTGTCTTTTGTTTGTGATTTGTGTTCCTGATGTCCCTATACATTGTTACATAGCTTTGACAAAGGAGAATTATTGTGGAAAATATTGAAAACTGATGTGTATTGCTTAGAGACAGATTCTTTCATTTTTGTAGGTTTTTATAATATTGCAATTCCTTTGACTGCAGCTGTTAATTTGTTTTATGCAGCATAACTAAAGCTGAATTAGCCTCTTGATGTTAAACCCAGTTTTGTTATACTTTGAAACAAGAATAGATTTTTAAATAAAAACCTTGCTATTATTTATATGTGTTAATCGTTGCCATATACAGATGTTTAAAAAGCAAGGAACTTCATCATTTACAATGTAGATGCTTCAGTAATGTTCTCCAGAAAGATTGATTAAAATCTTACTTCTTTTTCTGTATAATGAAGAATGATTTCTATAAAAAAGAATGAAGAATGCAGTCCTAAGCATGACAAAAACCAGTTGTATTGATTCCATTAAGTTCAACCATATTTTGTTCTATAATCACTATAGGAGAGACGTTGAAGTGCTGGCATGAGTCCAGAGAAGGGCAGTGAAACTGGTGAAGGGGCTGAAGTTCACATCCTGTGAGGAGCACCTGAGGGAGCTGGGGTTGTTTAGTCTGGAGAAAAGGAGGCTCAGTGGAGACCTTATTGCTCTCTACCACTGCCTGAAAGGAGTTTGTAGTGAGTTGGGGAGTGGTCTCTTCTCCCAGGTAACAAGTGACAGGACAAGAGGAAATGGCCTCAAGTTGCACCAGGGGAGGTTTAGATGGGTTTTAGGAAAAATTTTTTAATGGAAAGGGTGATAAAGCATTGAAACAGACTGCCCAGAGAAGCAGTGGACTCACTCTTCCTGGAAGTGTTCAAGAAAGGACCTGATATGGCACTTTGAGGTCATGGTTTAGTGATGAACATGATAGTGGTGCTAGTTTTATGGTTGGGCTTGAAAACCCTAAACATCTTTTCTAGCCTTCACAATTCTATGAATCTATGATCAGAAAACATTGCTCTACATTCATTGCGGTAATGTTTAGACAAAGGAAAAAAGCTGTAAATGTGTAGTTGTTTCACAAGTTGACTACCAAATAAGAGTAGTAAACCAGTGAGTTTTGTAGTGCATATATTGGGACCTGAATACAAATTTTTAAACTCCTGAAAGGTATCAGTGTATTGCAAGTTTTCTATATGTACCAGTTTCCTTGTTATTATAAACCTCTAATGGATATTAGTAGACACAGAGTATATATGAAATAAAATGACACTTCATATGGGTACAAAATCATACATGCTCGTTTTGGAGTGCAATAGATGCCTTTTGAAGGAAGAGCTTCTATATAAAAGAGAAGTGTTAATTATAAAAATATAGAAATATGCAATTTTTCCTTAATGCCTTTCTTTTCCTCCTTTTACTCTAGAAATTATTACTGCACCATATTGACAGCAACTGGTAGGGCTTACTTCTAGTAGCAATACTTAATTTCTGTGTAGAATTTGAATACTGAGGCCCATTTATTGAATTATTAATGTTTCTGAAATAATGTTCTTCCCCATGCCACAAGCCTGATATGCTGCAAGTGGCAACATTTGTCCTTTTTTCTTTTCCTCTTTTTTTCCTGATGATCTATGTTATGACTGAAAAACATAAATCACTTTGAAATATTAACACCTTCTGAATGTATTTTTTCACTATGTGGCAGTTAAGCCCCCCTGCCTACAGTGATCTCACACTGTATCAGCTTAAGCTCAAACTTTCGAGACATCAACATTATTCAGTATGAAATTAAGTTTCCAACTCAGGGGAGTCTCATCCCTAGCTGGACAGTATGGAAATAGAGCCTGGCACAGTCACTGCTCATTTCCTGCCTGTGTGCCATGGCAACACCTGCAGCTGATGAGGGGTAGGGGGCAAGTACTTCCCCCTGCCCACAGCAGAGCTCACTGCTTTTTAGAGCTCTTCTTCTGGGTACATCCTAAACAGAGAGCTTGCCAGGAGGGAAAATGAGAGATTTTTAGTTTATGAGAGATTTGGCATTTATGCATCTTTAGCATAATAATATGTTCTGACTCTACAGGGTCTGTTTTATCACACTGTCTTTGGAGCAAAACTACTGACAAGACAAGAGTTACTCTTGGCAAACCAGTTCCCAAGCGTCCTAGTTTCAGTGTTGAACTGTATTGACAGTACTAAATCGATGTTTCTGCATTTGAGGTCTCTCTCAAGTTACCAAACACATTTTGCTACTGATTGTGTTAACGCAGCCAAATGCTCTTCTCAGTGCTCAGCAGAGTTCTCAGAAGTAGCTACTGTGGACCACGTTTCATGGAAAGACTTATTTCATAGCAATTTCTTCTACTCCAGTGAAGCAGAATTCAACTGATAGTTGCTCTTTAAAAAATACCTGAATAGCAAAGCAAACATATTTCTGGTGATTGTTGTTGTTGTTAACAGAAATTAAATGTGGTTAGATTTAGGAGGCCTCTTGGATATATAAGGGACAAAAACCCCCAACTATTTACTGCAGCTGGCAGGTTCCTCCTTAAACCTCTGCGGCAGAATTCTTAGCTGCTGATGTAGTCAAAATAGCTTTTCCTTTGGAAATTTCTGCCAAGGGAATAAGATCTTTGAATCAGAGCTTGAAAGCTGTTTGTGCTAGAGTAAATTCTGAAGAAAATTTGGCAGTTTTAGATACTTGAACACACTGAGCCATACATATTTCGTCACCTAACTTTTCACCTGTGGCTGGGCATGAAGGAAGAGAGTCAGCTGATGAAAAGTAGCTGCTTAGTACCAGGTTAGACACTGTTAAGTCTGCAAGACATGTGTTTGGGTCTGGCAAAGGCAGCAGAAAGCTGCAGGAAACTTACATTTTTCAGAGCAGCAGCCAGCAGGCAGACAGAATACCCGAAAGGCAAGGAAGGCTGCCTCTGTATGCTTGGGCTTAGACAGCTGCTCTGTGCCTCTGTGTGCCTGTGCTTAGGCAAGTGAATCCCACCTGAAATGTCACAATTACCCTGCTTGGGGAGTCATGAGTTTGGATCCCAATCTCTAAATGGAGTCCATTTCTAGATGTGTATACATTGCTTTTCTTCCAAATATCTGTCATATTTTTGAGATCTCAGCTTATGAGTTGTATGTATCAGGGACAAAAAGTGTACTCTCCAGTATTTAACTAGTGGGATCCCCAAATACAAATGGAATTATTTAAATCTGTTTACCTAAGCCTAGTTATGCATTTTCTTTTAACTTTCATGTTAACATACTGATTTTGCTCTTTATAAGCTGTTATTAGTTATTATGTAGTTTATGTACACATATACGTATTTAGGGGGAATTAAGAGACAAAAACATTAAGTAACATATAGTAGTGCAGTTTGTTATTTTATTTCCCTCCATTCAATTTTTAGTATTTTTGAAATGTTGCTATTTATTTTCTTGTTTTATACTACAAGTTCCTGTTTTTTGCATAACTGTATGTCCGCAGTTAATGCACATTTAACACAGTGGAGTCTGTGTAAAGTTGCTGCTAAAACTATCTATGGGAAGGAATGATGAAGAGAATTAATTAATAAACAAACAAACCCAAAAGGTATGACAGGGGCCTTGAGAAGTAGATCCTTATTATTCTACAATAAGATCAGCTAGGGACAACAAACTGGAAACAGATACTTGTCTAGCCTTATTTTAAAAGTCTTCAGAGAAGATTACATAATCTCCTTAAGTATCCTGTTCCAATATTTTATATCATTACCACAGCATATATTTAAATCTTTTTCCTTGTGGTTTGAGGCTGTTACTTCTTGTCCCTGATCAGGGAAAGCTCTTTGATAAATGAGGAAAATATGTGTTTGCTCATTCTCTTTCAAATAATCAAAACTGCCAACATGCTGTTTAAATATCAGAACATGGATTATACTCAGTTAATGGGTTAGTGAGTACTTCCCCAGACATGTGACGATACTGTTAGAAAAAGAACAATTGACATATATGATAGAAGTCCTTCCCCACAAAAAATGCAAATCTACATAAGATATAATTCTAAATTTGGTGCTGTAAAAAATGCCACTGGCACTGCAATTTACTGTAAATTTTTGTCCTATAAGGTCAATAATAAGAAAGAAAATCTATACGATATTTATTTGATAAAATACTTATATTTCTTTCAGTGTGTTTCATATGGACTTTTTTTCCCCTATAAGTATTTCTTTTCCTTCTGTTTAATTCTTGATAGTGAATTTAGAATTAAAACAGAAAGACACGTAGGTATTTAAAAATCAGTCTTTCATGCTTTTGCTTTCAATTTTCATTCTGAAAATCTTTTTAATATCTAATTTTTACATGATACCTCTATTTTTAGAGTGCTTTGTACTCTGAACATACA
Organism: Orthonyx spaldingii; assembly: GCA_013397795.1. NCBI lineage: Eukaryota > Metazoa > Chordata > Aves > Passeriformes > Orthonychidae > Orthonyx > Orthonyx spaldingii. Next base: position 517,253 of record VZTJ01000540.1, read on the forward strand.
AGATGCCTATAAAGATACGGCAGTGTGAGATTATTTCCTGAATATGATTACCTTTAAAGTGAATTTTAAATCCAAGAAATTATCATATTAATTAAAATATTAAAATATACTTTTGCAAAACATTAATGTGCTACATAGAAGAAAATATTAAAAGTGATAAACTCAAGTGATAAAACAGGATTAAAGTATAGGTCATAAAGCCAAGCATTTTTTATTCTCTTTATTGTAGACTTACAATGCAATCAGATCTCTGCATCTATTTATTTTGGATTACACTTGGTAATTATTTTGGCCAGATATTTAACACGTTGTTCTATTCATAAATTGCTTGATAAGTTGCTCAGGACTTTTTCGGTCATAATTTAAAGACCTGAAAAACCCAACCAACTTGTGTAACCCAACTACTATGCAGCAGTTAAGAGTATTTTCCAGCTGGAGTTCATGATTTGATTTTTTGAGCTGATTTAGACAGCGTGGTATCTGATGAGGTAATGTTAACTGTTACAATGTTCTTCAGCACCTGAATTATTGTATTTGTATCTGTGATGATGTGACCTTGTAAACAAGGCAAGGTTTATAACAGAAATATTTTTTTACATTTGTTTGGAAAACCAGGGTAAGTTTTCAGGCACATAAAGTATTCATTATATCTGTAATTTTAATAGTCTTGAGTACTAAATGGCCATTATGGGCTGCTGCTTTGAGTTTAGCAATCTATACACTATTTAAACAATCTGAGAGGGGTGTTCTTTCAATTTCTCTCTTTCTAGTTTCACCTCTGATTAACCACCCTGAAGAAGGGGTTGTGTGCCTCAATGTGTCTGCTTTTACCAGTGTTATTTATTATTCTAATAAGAGGTACCTACAATTCTTGTCTTGTCAATGACAAAGAAGTACAAGAGATTAATTTATTGGGAATATAAAGAGATGCGTTTGCAAGGTGCTTGTGAGGCATAAAAACACAAGTAAAATTAAGGACGTTAAAAAGGAAAAAATCACTGCTGCCTGCACAAGAATTAGTGTATGTAATTTTTTCCAGAATGAAAACAGCTTCAAAAGTAATAAACCCTATACTTGTGCCTGGTTTTTCCCTTCGTCCTCTTTCATTGCAGTGATCCCCACCTTGCCTTGCCTCCTCCCAAATGCTGCTGGTCCTGGAAGGTGGACAAGCAGAGCCCTGGCTCTTGGCAAGCTGTGCCTGCCCACCTCATGGCTGGGCCATGCCCAGTCCTTCCTCACTGAGGTCTCTCTTCTCTCTGCTGGCAAATCGAATGAACCTTGCAGAAAATATCTGCCTTTGAGATCTGTCTTTTTAATTTAGAAGTAATTGGCCTGTATTTTCAAGGGGGGGATGAAAACTGACAGTCACAGAATGGTGATTCCGTATGCTACCAAGACCATTCTCTATGCTCAATATACTCTGTGGCCACACGTTGCACTGGCAGTAGGCAGACTTGACACTCTGATGTGCTTGATCACGCCCGTGCTGATTTATTGGCTTTTTCTGTGATCCCCATTCACTGCTCGCTGGCATCGCTCGCTGGCTCGCGCTTGGCCTGGGTGGCTGCCAGGCTCGTGCCTGGCTTCCCGCTGCACGCGCCTTCCAGGGCTCCCTGCAAGGCCTTGGCCGGAATCGCCGCTTCTTCCCGCTCTCTGCAGCCACCATTTGGCTCAGCACAGGCCAATCCCCTTGTCCTTGTCCTTTTCATGCTGAGGGATTGATTTTTCAGGAGATACTGAGCTCTGAGTTGTTCTCACTGTTTTTAAATGACGGGCTTTTTCGTTCTTCAGACTTCAGTGATTTCTGTATATGCACATTCTCTGGAGGTTCCTGCATTTGTCAGAGGTCACATAGGAAACCTAAGGAGTTTTGAATACATTTGGATATAATCAGGATCCAAAGTCAATAATAGTTTTCATAGTTCCTTGTGCCAGTCTTATCTATTACATCTTGTTTTCTCTTCTGCAAAGCGAGTATCTCCACAAAATAGTCGATGCTGGAATAATCCTGCCTTTGCAGTCCATTTTCACAACAGTTACAGAAGCAATCAATAGTTTGGTTAATTGTCTTGTTAACTTTCTCAGTTTTACAGGATTAACAGCTGTGTAGTATTTATTATTGTGTAATATTAATAGCTTACATAAGCATCAACAGATCATCAAACAGCACAGCTGCGGTGGTTAATTGAACACCAGTTGCTGGGAAGCCCTTTGTCTAAAGTCACATTAGTCAAACTTGGGTTTATATTACAAATTTGGCTTTTGAGAGCATTCACAGATTTAAATGCCAGAGTTCATAGACTAGAGAAGGTTACTTCTCAGCATCTTTTGAAATTTTCACTCACTGAAATGAAAACATTTGTCCATGAAAAAAGTTATTCTGCTGGAAACTGTAAATGTTTTCTAAACAACCTGTAACATCTTTCCTATAAAAAAATAGTAATTTTCTTTTTTTGATACATTTTTTCATGTATGCATACAATGAACATCAGACTTGGCAAAATAGTGTTCAAAGTATTATCTTGAAAATTTCCAAAGCAATGTTGGGGATTTTTTACTTATATATGTACACACACACACACTCAGTGTAGTGATCTGCAAACCCTTCTTTGTTTGTCATGTCTTTTATTTCTCAGATTCAAGTATGAGATTCAGATGGTAGCAGAAAAAAGCTGCTACATCACTATGGCCATTTAGATCTGTAATCAGTATGGAAACAATAAATTCTTTAAAATATTTCACCTTCATTGAGAAAATTGTTTCAGTGTTTTTCTTTTTGTTTAACACATTTTCAGGTATCTGCACTTTAATCAAATAGAAACGTTGGAACCTGAATCCTTTACTCATCTTCCAAAACTTGAAAGGCTGTAAGTTTGTTTTTCTTGGGGTAAGATTCAGAAGACAACTTGCTTCCTTGTTTGAATTAAATCACTCATTTGAAACTAAAAAATAATACTTTTGTCATTGGCATAGATTAGTTTTCATCCAATTTTTTTTATTGTAACTACTACATAGTTTTTCCAAGAACACTTTGGTGAGGCTGACCTTAGAGGTATGCAGAAGTGAGTATTGCCTGTGGTATATTTTTCTTTTGCAAGACTATTTCCCAAAGATCTGTGATCAATGTTTGGACTAAAATAAATGTTATGGATTAAGAACTAGACAATTTATTTAGGACCTTTTTTTTTTTTAATTTCTCATTTGAATGCTTATGAATTTCCTTCCTTGTGGTTACTTATGGCTCCTTTTTCCCCACATGGACACATCCAAGTACGCCTTGGAGGCCACTTAAAAAATAGCAGACAATGAGTTGTTGAACAGGTTCAATTTTCTTAGATTACTTTCTTAATTTTTCTTAGATTACTTTCTCTTGAAAACTTTCCAGAAGAATGTAAATTAAATGAGTGCATCACAAAATCTGAATTATTACATGCATATTTCTGTGTTTTTAACAGGTTTTTGCATAACAACAGAATAGCTCATTTGATTCCTGGAACATTTAGTCACTTAGAATCTATGAAGAGACTGTAAGTAAATGGACTTATTATTGAACTAATGAAATCTTAACCCAATTAGACTGTACCTTCTCTTGCAATATTTATCTTCCTTGCAAATGCCTTTTATGGTGTAATTGTTTTAAATATTAATATTTTTTTCTTAACTATGCTCCAGTTGTTTATGTGCATAGATCGAGAACATTTGGTATCTATTTTCCTTAGTTACTGACTCAAGTTTATTTCCTATATTGGGATTATTTGAAATCATTGTTTTATAGACTAAATAATATATATGGGTTGTTCTTTGTGCAGCAAAAATAATACACTTTCTTCTAACAAAAACTACCAGAACACCTATAAGCAAGGAACGGCACGTTGGCCGTAGTCTGTATGCACACATAAAGGTGTTGCTCCGTTTACAGAACCATGTTGATCCTAGCAAAATCATTGAGGCTCTCTAACAGAGCTGTGGCTGCCCCTTGTTTTCTGCAGGCGTTTGGACTCGAACGCTCTTCACTGCGACTGTGAAATCCTTTGGCTGGCGGAGCTGCTGAAGACGTACGCGGAGTCGGGTAATGCTCAAGCAGCAGCCACCTGTGAGTATCCACGCAGGATCCAGGGAAGATCAGTGGCCACGATAACACCAGAAGAACTGAACTGTGGTGCGTTTGCCACTTCCTGATGGCTTCTTTAATGGGTTGCATGTGCCTAAACTGTTTTGGAGGGTTAGAATTTATTGTTCTATTTGATAACACTGACCACCTCTGGTTAATATTGGTTATTTCCAGAAGTCTCTCTGTGTTCCTTCACTGGTTTTGTGTGCTTCTGACAAATTGATTGCTTTTACCCTTCACCCTGTCTTTAACAAAACAAATACAGCCATTTTTGAAATTTTCCCTTGAAGAATTAAAGGTGATTATCCTCAAAGAGTTATTTTTTCCTTTTTATATTTCAGTTCTGATCATGACAGGATTGTTAACTAGGGTCTATGGTGTTGCATTCATATTATTCGGTGCCCTTTATTCCCTTCTATACAAGGGAAAGGAAGGAAAGAAGCTGTACTGAATTGCTCCTAATGACAAAGTTCTTGCCTTTAAAATTTTTGTTGATGTTGTAGGAATTGGGGTTGGGCCACTGAATCTTTTTTTTTTTTTCACTCAGCTATTATTCCAAGGAGTGCCCCATACAGGCACTGAAATCCTCTGTCACTGAGGATTAATGGGAAAGCACCTTTGTAATCTTTCTGTTTGTCTGTAGTCCTTCACCCTAGGGGTGCAAAAGCTTGGCCCCATGAGCATCCTGGGTCTTAGCCCAGCACTTCTAGTGTTCTGAAATCGAAATGCAGATTTCTCATCAAACTATAGGTATTTGCCTGCCCACCAACGTAATGAAGCCAATGTATAAAATAAGTAAATTGTCCTTTTGGTTATATGTTGGATATAATTCTGACCATGAGAACTATGGCCATAAGCATCTACAAGGTTATTAAACAAAGATAGTACAAAGGGTATTTGGTGCAAGAATAATGCATGTGGCATCCTACCAGCTCTTTGCACATGTAAGGAACCTGAATATGGAAACTGCAGGAAGCAAGCTGTACAAATTACTCTGTGAGGCAAGTTAGGCACTGATACTTATCTAGAGGAAGTTATTTTAAATGGCACTTGTGCTTGCTGCTTTAAAGTTTTTCCTTCATAGGCAATTTGAGTCTCTGTTCAAATAAATAAAACAGCCGCTTTAGAATCTGATACAAATTTGCACAATCTATTTCCAGCCTGCTAAAAGGTCCTAAGGAACAATGAAGGAGGTCAGAAATCCCGCAGTCACTTTTGCACAGGGAAAAGTGCATTTAATCCTGATTAAACATATACATATTTTAAGTCTAAACACTTGTGAAAAATATTTTTACAAGGTGTGTTGAAATATTTTTATTTACCAGTGTTTAGTAGTTTTAAAATAAGTAAGAGTTCTTTGTACATTTTATTGTTGATATAGAGAGGCCAAGAATTACATCAGAGCCTCAGGATGTGGACGTTACCTCAGGGAATACAGTGTACTTCACTTGCAGGGCTGAAGGCAATCCTAAACCAGAAATTATCTGGCTTCGAAACAAGTAAGTTTAAAAGAGGAAGAGAGAAACTTGATGTAAGTACATTTGCCTGTGTGTGTGTGTACATTTCTGGGTGCATGTCCACGTGCTGTATATGCTAATATACGAAATAGGTACATTGAAAACATGCTATAAGCATGTGAAGTAATAATGGCCTATATCTTTTTTATTAGTAATTCTAAACACTTAAGAGCTGATAACTAGAAAATATTATTGCTCTAATACTATTTGTAAGATGTTCAGCCGTAGTATACCTACAAAGCTGCTCACACCTGTAATACAAAATCATTTATATTAAGTACCAGGCAATCCACTGTGGACACGTTGCATGTACAGTCTGTGGATTACTTAGCATTTGCGTATATTTTGGGGCAGGGCAAAAGCTACTTTTTTTTTTATGGACTCCAGATGGATACAATTAAAGTTTCAGAGAACATCATCCTAGAGCCCTAGCTCCTCAGAGGTAGCTGCTGCATATCTTTTCCTCACCACTTAGAAGATGGGGGAAGTTCTATAAAGGATGACCATCTTTCAAGAGCCCAAGGGCCAGCCTGCTGCAGAATGGCTGCTCAGGCTGTGCCCAGAGCCTGGCTCCCTCCAGCAGCTGAACCAGCCCTGTGCCAGCACATCGCCCCCTTAAACTTGTGTGAACTTACAATGGACATATGAGCTGTGAGTTTACAGACTTTGGCTTAATAATGCTCTTATACAAATGGAGAATCTGACCTGAAACATAAATTCCCTAAGTTTATATAAAGTGTTTTAGTTTGTTAGTTGCTGATAAAATGGCGTGGTGTAGAGTCTTGGTTCTGTATCTTTTTGCTGATGTCAGTGAGAACCCCATGTGCAGCAAAGATACAGCATTTATGGAGTATGTCAAGAACATGAACTTGAATGGTATGGTTATTTCATTACAATTTTCTCTGGCTCATGTACTTTTTATAATACACAAAGAAAACTTATTCAGAATACACATATAAGTTTTAAGCAGAAATTTGAGCTTGTGGTGAGGGATTATTGACTCTGGCTTGTTTCCTGGCTACATGAATGAGAGCAAAGCTCTTTGCAAGGTAGTTGAATATGGCAAGATTTCAGTCAAAAGCCATCGACCTGTTGAGCAGTATGTTGAATAGATCAGTAGGCTGGGGTTTGTACATAGGAGGTGTGATCTCATCCCTCCTCTGTGCTTTCTTCATCATGCAGTGAGGGGTGGACTGCGAAACAGTTCCTTTAATAAAACCCCCTAAAACTTTGTAGTTAACATCACAGAAACTCATCCATGACCTAACCTGAAGACCTGACCTTAACTTACATTTTAAACCAGTACAAATTATAATCAGGTTCATTAGTGCTCCTTGAACAATCCAGGCAGAGGTTGGCACAGAGATGGTATTATGGCAACTAACCTCTCTCCGAGTAGAATGTGTCTTGAATATTGAACTTGCATGATATCCTTCCAGTGGAAACAGTTTAAATTGTCTTGCCAACTAGAACAGCCTTTTAAAGAGTAGGTATGTATATTTTGTTCACTTTTTTCCCTGTAAGCTTTTCCTTATGAAATTATTTTGGCTTTTTACTTTGTAGATGCAATACTTGCATAAGCAAAATTGCTTCATGTATTGTTTTTCCTCCTCTTTAGGAGAAAATTTAAAGTTCTCTTATTTTATAACAAAGTTAATATTTTCCCCCGCAAGTTATTTTGAGTTATTTATCTCCTGGTTTTTATTGTTTGGCAGTTTTCTACACTTGTGATTTAAAGGTTTAACTCTAGCAGATCCTTTTCTTCTCAGTAATGAACTCAGTATGAAAGAAGATTCCCGTCTAAACTTGCTAGATGATGGCACGTTGATGATCCAGAATACTCAAGAAACAGACCAAGGCATTTACCAGTGTATGGCAAAAAATGTGGCTGGAGAAGTGAAAACTCAGGAAGTTACTCTTAGATACTTTGAGTCACCAGGTAAAGAACATTAAGTCTGAATTTTGCATTCAGGTAGAGAGTTGTTTTGATAATAAGATAGTTAAAAAATAAAATGCTTTGGTGCTTGATTTGTTGGACTTGGGCGTCTTAAGAACTAGATCATAAAGCTGCAACATCCCTAGAACAAAAATGCAACTCACCTGTTTAATTAAAGTATTTATTGTAGTCTGCAATTTTGAGAATAGTCTTGTAGGCTGTAGAAGGGTTAGGAAAAGAGGCTATTACATTGCAACATTTCTCAATGCAATAACCTTCTCTCTGGATACCTGAAAACCACAAGATGCTGAACAGGCCACACACGGAAGCTTCAGCACACCCGGTGCAGCCGTCCTTGCTCAAGAACCTTTTAGCTCTATCTAGCCAAGACCTCATGTTTGCAAGGACTAAATTCCTCTCCAGGACTGTAATGTTTTTAAAACACAGCCTTTGCTGTAAGAACATTTTGTTTTGACACATAGGTAAACTTAAAATGTCACTGCAAAGTACTCATGTACTTGAGAGAAGTTACTTAAAATGTAGCTTAATTAGTTTTGTCTTTTGTGCACTTAAAGCAATTTTTAGCCTGTTTATTTTCTGGGTCTCAATGTCCATGCCTCTGAAGAGACTTTTATAAAGATCAGTATAGGAGACCAAAATGTTTGAAGATTGTTTTAATGGGAGTTGAGAAAAAACATTAGTGCAATTATGAGCATTTGTTTTTATCTATTGATGTCTGCAGTTAGATTGAACTTTGAAGCAAGGCAGAGTTTGCACTGAAATTAGAAGTATGTTGGAACACAATTTTAAAACCCCACCTAGGTGTCCCCAGTTATAGTCTGTATTTGTCTAAATCAGAGCTGTGCAAGCTAAAAGCTGCATTTAGGCATTGCTGTTTTCTCACAGCCCGGCCAAGTTTTGTGATTCACCCACAAAATACCGAAGTGCTGGTTGGAGAGAGTGTTACCTTGGAGTGCAGTGCAACTGGGCACCCTCAGCCACGAATTACCTGGACCAAAGGCGACAGGACCCCTCTACCAAATGACCCTCGCGTCACAATAACTCCGTCAGGAGGCCTTTATATACAAAATGTAAAGCAGGAGGACAGTGGCGAGTACACCTGTTTTGCAACTAACAGCATAGATAACATCCATGCGACTGCCTACATCATAGTCCAAGGTAAAGAATGTTAAACTAGGAGCGACATATTGCTTGAAATTTTGTGGATTTGTCTTTTCCTCTGGGTTGACAGAGCCAAACTAAAAACATAAGAGGTTTTACTTTTAATTGCACTATTGTAGTCCATGGGGAAGTTGCTATAAATTTCACACAGAGTAAGATATTATATACTATTTCCCTGAAAATTAAGTTTCATTGATTATTATCAGAAGTTTGATGTCTTCAAATGTTAATTTCTTCTGTTTTGTTTGCGTGGAGGAACAAATTTGACAAAATTTTTGAAGGATTAAATATTTTCTGTAACAGGCAGCAATGCTAGAGATTAGAATTTGTGCCTGGAGACCTAGAAATGGAGTTTTGAATATAGCTCTGTGCTACTTTTCTTTTGTAGATACTTCAGTGAATGTGGAAACATTTTCTGCTGAGTTGATAGAAACTATCATTCTGCCAGCTGAGGCATTAGCATAGCTTTTCTATAAAGCAGAAGTCAAAGTACTCTAACTTGTGACTGCAATATTTTTGATATTGTATGTCACTAGTGTGATTATAAAGTATTTGAGAACATCTATCAAAAGTCTCCTGTATGTATAGATGATATATTTTGCAAACACTTTCATGCTGGAACTTTTATTTCCAAAATACTTTGAGTAACCTTTAAATTTTAGTTTACTGCTGTTCTCATGTTAAAATCTTTAGTTGGCAACCAGTTAAGATTGCAAATGCCTTGTTAACGAGTTCTAAAGCTATACAAAGCAACTTGTCTGTGTGGTTTGTTCATTTATTATTTACCAATGGATAATTGTGTTTTGAGAGCTGAACAAATCACTTCTCACACTGGGTAGTGCACAGTGTTGCTGCAGAATCTGGCCCACACTCCACTCATTGCCTTTATGGAAGAAAACAAGCAGCTCAGGAAGGTTTTGATTACATTTTCTTCACAATTTAGCTGGGAAGTTTTGAGAAAAAGGGTATTTTTAATCCAGGGAACACTCTATGTTTGATTGTGCAAGGCATACTGTACCTCTTGCTTTGTTTCTGTGGCAGTAGATCCCACATGTCTTCACTGACATCAGGGAGATGTTCCTTTTGCACAGGGCTGCCCAAACTCTCTTCTCTCTAGGGGTCACAATAGAAAAGAATCCCATTAGCATCTCTCTTCCCATCAATATGAGCTATTTCAACTTACACAGGAAATAGTACGTAATTTAATTATGCACTTTTCAGTTGTTTGTGTTTTTTGTTTGTTTTTGGTTTTTTTTTTTTTTTTTTTTTTTTTNCTCTTCTGTAGCTCTACCTCAGTTTACTGTCACTCCACAAGACAAAACAGTGATTGAGGGACAAACGGTTGACTTCCCTTGTGAAGCACAAGGTTATCCCCAGCCTGTTATTGCCTGGACTAAGGGAGGTAAGTGTGTTCCAGCCTTAGTTTTAAACTACTAGGATAGTTCAGCAGTCATATTGGAATCACTCCTTTGTTGAAAGGAACTGCATGTATTTGCTTAGATGCTTCAGTCTCTGAAGGAAAGAGAATTCATCTCTTTCTCCTTTAGCTGGGAAAGGCAAGGTGTCCCACAGAACCTAACTGCCCAAACGTTTTCCATTATTAAGTAAAAAAGAGTCACTAAAATATATGTGTCCATAATAGATTCTTAATAATAAATGTTTAAGAACTATGAGGCAAATTACATGTAGCAATATGTATCACTGCTGTTGTACTGCAGAAGAAATGGAGATGGCTGTCATTAACAGGAGATTTGAAATTAGGTGGGATGTGCTCTCTTCAGAAACCAGAGCAGTCCAGCCTGTAACTGGCATCAGTGTATCAGCATCTCTGTCACTTAATACACATTGACAGAAACAACAGCATACACTCTGCTGACTGTTTTATCAAGTTATGACTCTAAAGGCATTAAGCCAAATCCAGCAGGAAGAAATATTGTAGTGGATGTTTTATTGTTAAGCAAAAATTCTGGTTGATTCAAGTGAAATACCTCTAGCAGGCAAAGCAACCCTTAAGAAATTCTAAATTATGGTACATAAAGCAGATTCTTAACAAGCTGTTGATCATTTTGATGTTGATAATGTCCCTGTTTCTCGGTCTACTTATACTGCTCCAACCAAATGAAATGTCCAGAAAGGGAGGATAGGGTACAGACACTGATGTGCATTCATTTTTCTTGTATACCATTTTTTTCAGGGCCATGTGTCTTTTTCTGTGAGTTCTCTAGGCATAGGCACATGAGATGAATTGTATCTTACACACATGGCAATAATATGAAATGAACAGTAACACATGTTGGTGTTTTTATGCCTTCTCATTTGGATGCTTTAGCATGTTCCTTAAATAAAAGTATTTATTTCTACCACAAACAGTGAAGAGAACCAGGATTATGATTTTGTGTATAAGCATAATTTGTTTGCTGTTCATGTTTATCTTCTTAGAAGTAAAGGCTTCAAACTTTTTTCTTTGTTTTGTTTTTTTTTTTTTTTTTTTAAGAAACTTTTTTTTCCCAGTGTTTTATCAAATTTAAAACCTTCTGGGTTTCCCTTTTGCTGAGACAAAGGGACCTTTGTTGCTATAAAGAGCAAATGGTGTTGTTGTGTGTTTCAGGAGGCCAGTTGTCTGTTGACAGAAGACACTTAGTTCTCTCCTCCGGAACTCTGAGGATTTCCAGGGTTGCTCTGCATGACCAGGGACAGTATGAATGCCAAGCTGTCAACATTATTGGATCTCAGCGAATTGTTGTATACCTGACTGTACAGCCTAGAGGTGAGTTCTCCATGTACTGCTGCTGGGAAGAAAAAAAATAAAAAAAATTTAAGCTTGCACTAAAATACACAGTAGCATGTGTGATTGTTTCTGAGTATATGTCTTTTTAGATCCCAGGTGGTTTCCAATAAATAACATGTCTGGATACTTACCAGTATTTGTACAGGGTATCATTCCTTTAGAACAGTCTGTCTTCTGGGAAGGAGATTCTATCAGATTTACTTTTTTTTTGTTGTAGGAATTGGAGGTTTGCTTTGAGGATGACAGTATTCCTATGCTTGGGAAAAGATTTTATTTTGTGAAAAGTCTAGTTTCCAGTAAGGGTCTATGCTGTTAGTTAAATACTGTTATTAATGTAATGTTTCATGTCCAGAAAGAGAACACTTTATTTTACAGAAGCAGAATGAGCTTCACAAAGAAAAGTGATTTCTTATACTGAAAATAAACTGACACAAAAAAACCTCCTAAAAACACAACCCCAAGCTCCATTTTTATGCTTTTTTTCAATTACATTCTAAGTAAGTTACTTCTAGGATAAATTGTAATAATATTACCATTCATAATTTGTGTAAGTACTTTGGTGTTTAACTGAATTCAAGGAGATAAAACATGTAATTCAAAGTATTTCTTTTAACTGACCTGATTTTAAACTGTGTATTAGTGAAAGGGGCTCAAATGAGCTTAGAAGTTTGTCAGAAAAAATTCTATTGATTTTTCTTAGTTAAGAGTGGTATTAGGAGATGGATTCGTGAAAATTGAAGTAATTTTTTTAACCTATATAAAATGTTGATTAAAATTATATAAAACAAGTATCAGTTTAAAAAAGTTTTATAGCTTTCCAGGTGCGTTAAATTTCACTGGACTTGAGTAAAGTTTAATAAAATGATTTTTGTGCAACTCAGGTTGCAAAAGTCAATCACCAAAAGATAGTAAATATAAGACTGAAGGCTGAATATGCAACCTGAAATTGAAGCTCTCCACAGATTATTTGCAATGCCATTTTCAAGTGTGCAAGAAGAGAAATTTTTTCTTCTGGGCTTCTAACAAAAGGACTGTTCATCTGAGGAATGTCTAGTCATTGCTCGCTGTGGTTAAATCAGGGTTAATGAATACAGATGAATGGTTCAGGTGTGTTTGCTGACATGACACAGCTCACATCCATAGAGCTGGACTCTCTTACCTCCCAGTGCTCAACACCTGCCTCTGGATGCCTTATTTGAACTGGTTTCTGGTCCTTGACAGCCATTTGTGTACAGTTTAACAGTAGGGTCAGATTTGGTTGGTATTGTAAATATCTGCAGGGGAGCCAAACACTTCTCCGTGAAAACATAGCCCTTCCACTCTCCCACTCCCCCGCTAAATGTTACAGCAGAAATAGAATTCTTAATGTGTTCATAATCTTGCATGTGCTTCTCGCGATGATGTGTGAGTGCCAGGCATCAATTTGGACTTGAAGAAAATTAGAGTTTAAAAATACATTAATTTTATCCAATTAATTTATTGGATATAGGTAACAGTATACTCTGTCCTTAGAATTGAAGGTGATTTTTTTATGTTTTAAGGCCTGAGGCTCATAGGTGTCACAACGGTAGGAGCTCTGTCGAGGCTCAGTGCCTCAACAAGTCAGGTTGACAGACTCAGTTGAATGAGTTGTGGAAGATTTTGCTTTCTTCGTCTAAGAAATTGCAGTTGTTGCTACTTAAAAAAAAATTTAAAAAAGATGACAGAAGTTAATGCAGTATTCATTCTGATGACTTTGTAATGATTTAACTATTAACAGAAATTTTTTCAGAGCTCTAAATTCATGGAACTTAAGTGCTTTTGACAACTGCTAGACTATTATGTTAGAAGCTGAGTACTTTAAAACCATCCTGAAGCAGACATTGGGAATAAGGTCATAGAATCTTTAAGGCTGGAAAAGACCTTTCATCAAGTGCAGCTGTCAATGTAGCACTACCACCACGTTCACCATTAAACCATGTCCTTAAGTGCCATATTGACACATTTTTTGAACACTCTACCACTTCCCTGGGCAGTCTGTTTCCAGTACTTGACATCCCTTCCTATGCAAAAACTTTTCCTTTTATCTAATCTAAACCTCCTCTGGTGTAACTTAAGGGCATTTCATCTTGTCCTGTCACTTGTTACCAGCCTTTCTCTGGACATGCTCCAACACCTCAATGTCCCTTCTGTAGTGAGGGGGACACAGGACTTGAGGTGTGGTCTCACCAGTGCCAAGTACAGGGGGACAATCACCGCCCTGGTCCTGCTGGCTGCACTATTGCTGCTACAGGCCAGGATGTCATTGGCCTTCTTGACCATCTGGGCACACACTGGCTCATGTTCAGCTGCTGTCAACCAGCCCCTCCAGGTTGTTTTCCACAGGGCAGCTTTCCAGCCACTCTGCCCCCAGCCTGCAGCACTGCAGGTGGTTGTTGTGATCCAAGGGCAGCACCTGGCTCTTGGCCTTGTTGTACCTCACACAATTGGCCTCAGCCCATCTATTCAGCCTGCCCAGCTCCCTCTGCAGAGCCTTCCTGCCCTCCAGCAGATCAACACTGCCACCCAACCTAGTGTTGTCTGTGAACTTGCTTAGGGTGCACTTGATCCCCTCATCCAGGTTGTCACTGAAAATGTTGAACACGGCTGGCCCCAATACCGAGCCCTAGGGAACACCGCTTCTGACCAGCTACCAATTGGATGTAATTCCGTGTGCTAACATCTATGGCCTGGCCATCCAGCCAGTTTTTTATCCAGCAAAGAATATACATCCACACCATGGGAAGCTACTTTCTCCAGGAGAAATGAATTTAATCTCTAAAACAAAGTTATAAGCAACTGAAACCATGCAGACAGAATCATGTAATAGATTAAGAAGTGTTCAGGAACTGATAAAACCAGAGTGCTGACCTATTTTTTGATTGCCTTTTGCACAAGTTGTATTTCATACTTTACCAGTGTATCATTTGGCTCTTTTAGTGACTCCTGTATTTGCCAGTGTTCCCAGTGACATGACAGTGGAGGTTGGCACAAATGTGCAGATCCCATGCAGTGCTCAAGGAGAGCCAGAGCCAGTCATTACATGGAATAAGGTACTACATATTCAGTTATTACAGAACGGCAGTGGCCTTTCCATCTCTTCATAAATAACTATTGAAACATTGTCAAATTATTGCTTCCTATGGTGTCTGAAAACATTATCTGAAGTTCAGTCAGTAAGTATTTAATACGGAGCATGTATATAGATACTAAACCTGAATTTTACATAGATAAAATCTGTAATACATGTGTAATTATGCAAATGATTATGCAGACCAGCTAAAATTCATAATGAGTGTCTCAAAAGAAGGTCTGTGTATTTAGTGACACTTCTGTGTGAATGCTAATATTCACACTTTCAATGATATTATAGATATAAAATAATAAGAAATGCTGTAGTAGAACCATTTGTTACTGTTAGGTTGAGACCAATCAGGACAGGTTTTGGTAATTTTCTGGTAACCTCTTTGTGTCTTTGATTTCCATTGGTGTAATAATTGCTATATCAAACTGTAGAGTATTAGCAGAGTATTAGCAGAGTGAATTAATGAGTTGCTAGTATTTTCAGTTTTTCTGATTATATTCTTTTCAATTAGTGAGTATTAGAAATGTACTTTAATGAATCTTAAATAGCTTCTAAATGCATAGCACATGAAGAACTGATGCACATAAAGCTCTTGTGATCTATTTCAGTTGGTTAATTTTGAGAAAAAAAAATCTTAGTTTTGTGTCATAGATTTTATGTGGTGAAAGCCTATTAAAATACTTTGATTTATAATAATGAGTAATTTTAGAAGAAATACAGTGTACAATTTAGTACATATGATTTTTCTATATAAGCTTATCTAAATCTATCTGACTGTGAACTTGGCATACAAAATAGAAACACAAAATAAAAAATAAAAACAGAAGATAAAAAGATGACAAAAATTCATGTATGAAAACGAGTGTGTTTTGAATAAATAAACTTTGGGCTCTCCTGCAGGATGGAGTACAGGTAACTGAGAGTGGGAAGTTTCACGTTAGCCCAGAGGGATTTCTCACCATTCGCGACGTTGGAACAGCCGACGAAGGTCGCTATGAATGCGTTGCCCGCAATACCATAGGATACTCCTCTGTTAGCATGGTGCTCAGTGTGAATGGTAAGAGACACCTTTGAGACCTCTGAGATAGATTATTAGTTTTGTTCTAATTGCCTAACATGTAAGATGAAAAAAAGTTGTCAAAATACTAAATTAGGTATTTTATTCATATTTTTCTCCCATGATTCTTTCCTTCTTTATTTTTTCATATATGAGTAAGTGGGTAATATCATAGTAGGAATATCTCTAGGAGCTAAGCTCCAAAGCCAGCTATACTTTGGGCTCAAGTTAATCGTTCAACTTTCTTCTTGAGATATTGTTTAGAGCTATTAGAATTTGCTAGTCAAATGCCCAATCTGATTTTTAGGGATAACTTGACAAAAAGTCTTCTGGCATCTTCAAAGGGACACTTACAGCACTTTGCTGAAAATTAGGCTGTAACTATTGCAAACAGTTCAGGCAAGTCATACAGACCTTAAAAATTTAAAAGAGAAAACAGAAAGAAAAGGAGAATATTTGACCTTGTTCTAATTATTTGAAAGTAGTAATGGCAAATAATAGTTATCAGTTATTACTATATAATAAATGGTAAGAAAAAGAGGCTAAGGGAATAACTTTGTTACAAAGATTGACCATACTGCTTTTCTGACTTACTGACTAAAACTGCTGATTTTTCAGTTTAATTTTGATGGAAAAATAAAAGAAAACTGTATGATTTCTGTCCCTCAGTAGAGAATATAAGATGATATTTTTGTATCTTTGAAAAACTAGTGTAGAACAATGATTTCTTGGGTATTTTGAATATTGGTTGAATATTTCTTCAATATATTAGATATTGTTTCCCGGTGTTATTTGGGATGTGCTGTATTTTGTTTACTAAATTGATAAATATGTATCAGTGATTTTTCTAATGTATTGTTTGCCACGGTATCAATAAAACTATGATGTTACCTGTCTTAGGTTGCTTTTAGTAGACTATTATTAATCTCTAGTTTCTTCTATGAAAAATATTTCTTTAATCTGTAAAGATGATTCAGGAGAGAAAAATTGTAGGGCTAGGAATCATTCAGTAATAAGATTCCACCTACATATATGAGGTCAGCAAAGGAAAGAAAGTCCATGCAAGTCAGTTAATCTGGCTATTCTGGAGATGCATAGCAAAAAAACCTTTTTGTTTAGGAAAGACTAGTTAGTTTTCAAGTCACTAAGAGCTCTGAAAAAAAGAAACCATGAGTTGAAATAAAACCCCAGTGGAAATGAGTTTCATTTACTTCGTATGAGTGTAAATTGATCATGCTCATCTGCTGAAATCAGCAAACTACAAAACTACTTAGTTGCTGATTTGCTGTAATTAATTGTAATGTGGATAATTTCTTCTAAACTGTAGCATAACTAAACCTAAAATTAGCGAAACTACGCTAAATTAATCTGCATTCCATCTGAAACTGTAAATGAAATTTCTCCTTCAGACTAGTGGGATATGAGATGCTGTTTCGCTATGGCTGCTTTAAAAAAACGAAGCTGCCGGAGGAACAAGGAGGACAAGAGGACAGATTATAAGTATTGGTTAATTGGTGTGTGGATAGTATTTATAATGGCATAGCCAGAAATGCCTAAAAACTTGCATGTCAACATTTCAGGGCAATGTTTTATGAATTTTTCTAAACCAAAACACTTTCCCAAGATTGAGACCAGATAAAGGCAAGCGTATAGAAACTGGGGACAGGTTTTGCTGGCGGTGTTGGATAATATTTTAGAGATGCTTTTCTTTAGCCATTTTTTTCTGTCCTTTTCCATTGTTTTGTAAAAGTCATTCCCCCTCCCTGCCCAAATTAAAAAAAAACAAGTAATGTGGGAGACTCTTACAAGGAGCTTTAACATCTAATATTTATCAGTCTAAAAAAAGAACTGCTAGCAATAAATAGTCTAAACAAAAATCAAGTACAGTATAGTTAACATCTGACCAAGGTTTATAAATCAGCCCACATATACCATTAATCAGGAAGATAGCCCTGCAAGTAAACACCAATGTTTACATCTAATGTAGACAGCACTAAGGAAGGTAACCAGCCTCTAGGTTTTTACAGACTGAAGTTTTGCACTGTTCGGGTTGTTCAAGGCACACAAACACTCCGAAAGAACTAAAATGTGAAATTTAAATCTGTAAATGACATTTCTTCCTAAAATAAGTAGCTTATCTGATAGTATTTCTGTATAGTTGCTATTGAAAATGAAGTTGTCAAGCAGGGACAGTTGGTAATTAGGACAGATCAAGGACTATTGCCCTCAGGCACTGTGGAATGGGTCAGCTTATTTTGGATGCTGGGAATATATTGCCAAAAGCCTGAGACTGGCCTCAGGGCACAGAAAGGGGCTTGTTCTACAGCTATAGAGTTCCAGGGACTGTTTTATTTGATAACGTAGATGGCTAAGTTTGATTAAGAGGGTCTAGACTATGAACCTCATATAGACACAATTTAAGCTGTCACTTAGGAAGAAGTAATGAAAAGTTACCTAGGAAAAAAAAAAGTAATGAAAAACTTGTAAACAACAGTTTTTATGTCAGATGATTTTGTACATGTGTTGATTTATTCCAGTATATTTGCTTTGGACTTTTTCCCTACTTTACCCTTCTTCCTGTGTGACTTCTCCAATCTAAACACACTCTGGAAATTGTTAGCTGTTGCCCCTGGATCTGGTAGTTCTTAGTTTAGACTGAAAGGAAGATTATTAGTCCTAGATAGGTTGTCCAAACATCCAGCTGCAACTAAGCACTGCATAAAAAGGCCTATGCATTATTGAGTTTCAAGTGTTGTGTACAGTTGTTAAATAGCATTTAAGCACGTGATTTTTAACCTAGTATTAAAATGATAATTTTAAAGTAGGAAACAAAGTAGTGATCTAAATTAAAAAAATATTTACTGCCCTTTAAAATTAATCTGTGTTACTTATTATACTAAGATCAGGAGAAGAACTATGTTAATTTATGTTCATTCAATTATGTAAATTATGTTCATTATGTACCACTTGCAGCACATTCCTGTAAACCTTTTAAATTCTTACATTGAATTCAATACTAATTCAGAATTAGTTGAAATCAAAGGGGAAATCTGCATTGATTTCAGTGGATATAGGTCAGGCTCTTGATACCAACACCTGAAACCTGATAATGGACACATCAGAAAAACAACAACAACAACGACAATAATAATAATAATTATAATGATTCATTTTGTCTTTGATTATCTCCAATTGAAATTGCAGGTCTAATTAATGGACATCTAAACACTGTGTGCTTTTTATCTTGGTTTTGAGTTATAAGCTAGATGACTTTTAAGCTTACGTTAACTTCTGTTTTAAATGAATTTTGTTCTACTTTAATATGCCTTGATAGAATTCCAAAATGGTTAAGAATTTTATATTTGGATGAACTAACGCTAAAGAACAAGGGTTTACTTTGTAGAACCGAAATGATGTCGTGTCTAGACTGTTTTATAGAAGTATCCTTTTGCGTGTGGCCATTTTTGCAATAACACGTGAATTCCTTTTTCTCTAGTTCCTAATGTCAGCCGAAATGGAGATCCTTTTGTACAAACGTCAATTGTGGAAGCAATTGCAACTGTTGACAGAGCAATAAATTCAACACGTACACATCTGTTTGACAGGTATCTCTTTTTTTTTTTTTTTTTTTTTTTTTTTNTTTTTTTTTTTTTTGTGTACTGAGAAGGCAGAATTAATTTTGTATATACTAGAAGTAATGGGAGATCTATTTAACAAGAAATAGTTTTATTACTTAAAAGGTGTTGTTCATGTCTGATTGGTTCTGAGAATACTAACAGTTTAACATGTAAGGATTCCTATTGCTTATACACTCCTGCTGAGGTCTCTGTTCGCTGCAGCAGTTCTGCTGAGATAATGTGTATTAAAATGCTACTAAATATTTAATTACTACTAAATATTGAATTTTTTATTATTTTATTGAATTTTTTCTTCTTGGTTTGCCTTCCATTTTGAGATGAGTAACCAAGGTATGTACTAATCATGTTGTTGAACATTTACATGATTTATGTAGTATTGTTGTTTTATAACTCCTGTGTACACTTACTATTTTTTTCCAAATTATCTATCAGTCGTCCTCGTTCTCCAAATGATTTGCTAGCCTTATTTCGATACCCAAGGGACCCATACACTGTTGAGCAAGCAAGAGCTGGGGAAATATTTGAAAGGACATTACAGCTTATTCAAGATCATGTACAAGATGGTCTAATGGTTGACCTGAATGGAACAAGTCAGTATTCTTTCCTTATTTTTCTGTTTTGACATGTATTTGCCTTTTTAAGTCATTATACTTCAGGATACATTACTTTTCTGAGGTTTGGTCCCAATTGCAGAACCATTACATTGAAATCTGTGAAGTACTTGACTTTACAAAACTTTACCAAATTCCGTCCTTGGTTTACACATTGTTCGCCATATAATTCTGAACTCTTCAAGTGGAGTGTTTTTATTTTTTCTCATGTTGACATATTAGAAAAAAGTTCAGATTCAGATTCTTCTGCTGGTCAAAATTAGTATAATGGAAGCACATAACACATCCTGCTTGTTAATTCCCTGTGCGTTAATTTGTTAGTACCATTGTCTCATAGCAGAACAGATTTTTCTGTTGTGTGTTCAAAATAAGCAGTGTTTTGTTCCTGTTTCTTTAAGAAAAAACATTTAATATTAGCATGCCTTGGCAAGGAGAAAAGATGACATAACAAGAAGGATTTGTATAACTTACAAACCAGGGTTTCTACATGTACCACAATAATATTCAAAGAATTATTTGCTACTTTATAAATGTGTGTAAAACTAAGCTAATTGCTTAGTTTAACACTGACCTGATGTAATGAGAAATACAGTTCTTGTTCCTTTTTATAACTAGTAAAAAAAAGTGTAAGGTTGAATTTCTGCCTTTTGGGTACTGGATTCCAAACAAACTCATGAAGTCCAGCTGGAGAACATACAGCTAATGTGTGTAGATATATGTGTGGATAGGCTTGAAACATAGGACTGAAGCATTTGGAAGTAATGATAGAGTTTTAGGAGAGCTTTTGAGACTTGAGACATAGCCAAAAACTACACTGACAATCTAGAGGAAATACTTTTATTCATTATATTCTTTTTGATGTTTATAATTGAGTATTTATTGTAACTTCCGAAAACTTTGACCATGAACTAGCAAGTATTTATAAGACCAAAGACAGCAAGCTTTGTGGAGTACTGTCACATTTCCTAGTTAAAGAAGCTTGTTACTCATTATTAGAGCTGAGTAGATAATTTGTGATGAATTGTTTACCACAAAAACTTACTCAAAATTCTTTTAAGGCTGACGCTTTATAAGAGCAACCCAGTTTGGTTTGGTTCTCTGATTAGATGCATATGCAAGAATATTGAAAATATATGCTATGAATATATAGTACTAGCAATATATAAAATGTGATGTGTGAGAACTGGTTGACTGCTTTTCGCTAGGATTCATAATAGTGAAACACTTGAAGTTTACCAAAAACTGACATTAAAGCCTATGGATACCAGTTAATAAACACAAAATCAGGCAACTTTCTGTGATATTGGAAACACTGTTTGCAACAAGAGCTTGCTTTTCAGACCTACAGAATCCAAAGAAACCTAGTTGTTAGGGAACTTGAAGAGTAAAATAAATCTGTTTTCATTTAAATTGCCCAATACTCCGATTTTTAATAGTAATTTTTGTCCTTATTTCATTTTATTTCGAAATGCAGAGCCAAATAAAAGGTGTTATTTGCATTGGGAACAGCTGAGAAACGTGACAATTTCCCAGTCAGAGGCTTTTTTTTTTTGTTATAAAACCTTTGAATATCCCAAGGAAAGACTATGGAGCCAAATTCTCCTCTGCAGTGCCACACTGTATAACAAGGAGAATGGCCACAAATTGCTGCTTTAGAGGTTCAGATTAGATGTTAGGAAGCAGTTTCTCACCAGAAAGCCAGTGCAGCACTGGAACAACTAATCCAGAAAGGTGGAGGAGGCTCAGACTTTGAAGGTTTTCAAGCCTGCTAGATCAGGTATACAGCTATCTAGTGCTGGAAACAGCTCTACTTCAAGCAAGAGCTTGGTCTGAATAAGAGGTCCCTTATAATCAATGTTTCTATCACTCTATGAAACATCTTTCTTGCACTTGAAAAATAAAAAGGTAATATATGAATTGAGCTAGCCAGCTTCTAAGCACTGGAAATGCTCAGCACGAAGCCATTTACAGATGAGAGACAAAGTTAGTGCCTACAATGTGAGAGGTAATTAAGTATTAGCAACTGGCATCAGAAAGCCAAAATCTAACCCATAATGAGATATTACATTCCAGTTGAACTTCTAAAGAGAGAACCTGAGCCTTTTGTTTTGAATTAGTACTGAAGGTCATTCCACCCAAAAGATTCAGTTGAGTTTTGCTCACAACTTGATTTCAGAATGGGGGTGGCAACCAGCATAACCACAAATGTTTATTTGAATGAGTAATGGTCATAAGCAAAGAACTCCATAATGAATGAAGGTCATTTAAACAGGAGTGTTATTATAAAGAAGATAAGCTTTCTGGGTGTAGTTCTAGAATTAAACTGCCCTGGTAGCCAGGATGTTTTAATATGCAATCAATAAAATCATCAAAGAGCGCATTACCCAGTGGCTCTTACAGGTTTTGCTCTGTGGTTTGTTTTTCTTTTTCCTGGTATGGAATATTCCATAAAATAATTTCTGTGTGTCTACATGAGCATGTTAGCTTTGCCTAATGCCAGCACTAAGTCTCTGATATTTTGCTTTGACTTGTAAACCATGTGGAGTACTCGTAGCCTGAGGCTGAGAAAACAAGCTTCCCTGGCTGAGCACAGGGTCCCGTCCCAGCTGAGCGACGGTGAGCAACCCAGTCCCTTTCAAGCCAAAGACAAAGCTGGGCTTTAGGTGGTTTGTTTGCAATTGCTCTGCATTGTGGAAGTTGGCAGAGAGCCAGTTGTGCCTAGCACACATTTATGTGTTGAATTTAGATGAAGACCATTGTCTTTGCAGGCAGACTGGGACTCAGCTCAGGACTAAAAGTAACATTTCCCAACTGTGTGCAATTAACCGGTACAGACCTCTTGCAAAACTGCATTCAGTTCATATTCTTGAGTGTTTGCCATCATGCTGGGAACCCCTCAAACCTGTGGGAACACAATACCACTCTGCACTCACTCATTTCCTTTTTTCCTTTTTTTCCTTTTGCCTTTATACTGCTTGTTTGGTTTTATTCCTGACTGCAAGCTTTCCAGATCAAGATCCATGGTGGTGTATGGTGGTTTCTAGTTAGCTAAACATACATCTATGCTGCCAAAAACTTCACCTCTTGGACTTTTTACTGGATCCTGGAACCTCGTACATGCACACTCTATATATCCATTAGTCACTCATGGTGTGCCTTTTGCTTTGGTTCTGCAGCTTCTATTTGAAGGTGTCCCCACCGTGCTTAGGTGTGATTTGTGATATGGTCTTGAACAATGTGAATTCTTTCCAACATAAATGAAAAATTTGGTCCAGCCCCACATTCAGTCCAGGAGTACAAAGTTAAGATTTTCTGAAGGAAACCTACACCTGGATTCAGTAGGCATGTCTTAGCAGCAAAAATTTCACTTTACTAACATGTTTCTGTTGGTCTACACAAGTTGGTAATGTAGATGTAGCCAGAATTTTTCCCCCTGAAACTAAATCCAAATATTATGAAGTAAAAATCACTTTTACAATGATCCCTAATAGGCATCAAGGACAAGGCACAGGCTGACTCTTCTGCTGTTTGCAGTCACCCAACACTGTACTGGGAGGCCTTATGGTCTTCAGTCCTTCCACATGCCATCGTACCACAACAGAGATCATGCAGCACATAACCTGAGTTTGAGGTTCTAGAAACATAATTCTAATGAATTACAGCATATATTTTGTATGTATTATTTTTCTATGAACTGAGAAAAAGTGCAGGAAAATGATAAGTATGTTTTAGTCCCAGAGGTGAATGGTGTGGATTGCAGAGGAAATCTGTGCCAAATGCTACACAAACACTACTTTTCTATAGAAACTTGTCCAGGGTAATGTGAATAAGAGTTACTCCACAACATTTATCCTAGAGATCGTTCCACGTTTGGCTCTATTGCTGGTGGTTATTTTCTTTTTTCATTGATTTTTCTTTTTTCTTAAAATTTGCAACTTTCACTGTAATAAAGCAAAACAAAATAGTAATGTTCAGTGAATGAGCAAGTCTCAAAAGCTAAAGTCTTGAAGTCCATTTAAGTGTTACTGACATTTTTTAAAATGCTTTTACTAACACAAGGAAAATGTTCTATTTATCTCCATATGAGGCTTTTATTTCTGAAAATATCTCTGCATTCCTAAGTGACCAAATAAGTAATGAGTTCCTTTTGTGATCATTTTGTAAAAGTTGCACTTGAGTTGGGATTTTATAAAGTTTGTTCCTGACCTAGTGGTGTTGAAATTGTTCAAATGACCTAATGCTCAGATATATATATGATTATTACTGTTCTTTTCTAAAAATAATGATCTTTAATCTGGTGGGAAATGTAAAATAAAATAAAATAGCATTTCAAGTACATTTGTGACATCTGTGGTCCCCATCTGTGGGGGGACCATAAGTCTATGAATTCTCTGATTGTTTTCTTTCTCTCTTTCCTCTTTCAGGTTATCACTATAATGATCTTGTATCCCCACAGTACTTGAATCTGATAGCCAATCTCTCAGGCTGTACAGCCCATCGACGAGTGAACAACTGCTCAGATATGTGCTTCCACCAGAAGTACAGGACACATGATGGAACATGCAACAACCTTCAGCATCCCATGTGGGGTGCTTCTCTGACAGCTTTTGAACGTCTGTTAAAGTCAGTCTACGAAAATGGATTTAATTTGCCTCGGGGAATTGAACCCAGAAGACTCTCTAATGGCTACGCGCTCCCAATGCCTCGCTTGGTTTCAACTACTCTGATTGGGACGGAAACCGTAACTCCTGATGACCAGTACACTCACATGCTCATGCAGTGGGGTCAGTTTCTTGACCATGACCTTGACCTCACCGTGGCTGCGCTAAGTGAGGCCAGGTTTTCAGATGGTCAGCATTGCAGTTCCGTTTGTACCAATGATCCTCCGTGCTTTTCCATCATGATACCACCAAATGATCCCCGAGTTCGAAATGGTGCACGCTGCATGTTTTTCGTACGCTCCAGTCCAGTTTGTGGAAGCGGCATGACATCTCTCCTGATGAATTCTGTGTACCCACGAGAACAGATCAACCAGCTGACTTCATACATTGATGCATCCAATGTGTACGGCAGTTCGGACCATGAAGCACTGGAAATCAGGGACTTGGCGAGTCAAAGGGGTCTTCTGAGGCAGGGTATTGTACAGAGATCTGGCAAGCCCCTTCTTCCATTTGCCACAGGCCCACCAACAGAATGTATGAGAGATGAAAATGAGAGTCCAATACCTTGCTTTTTAGCTGGTGATCAGCGCTCTAATGAACAATTGGGTCTTACCAGCATCCACACATTGTGGTTTAGAGAACACAACAGAATTGCCACAGAGCTACTGAAACTCAATCCACACTGGGACGGTGACACAATATATCATGAAACACGCAAAATTGTTGGTGCAGAAATGCAGCACATAACATTTAGCCACTGGCTCCCTAAGATCTTTGGAGAGGTAGGCATGAAGATGCTTGGCGAATATAAGGGTTATGATCCCAGTGTTAATTCTGGCATAACTAATGAGTTTGCAACTGCCGCTTTTAGGTTTGGTCACACACTCATTAATCCTTTTCTGTATCGACTGGATGAAAACTTTGAACCTATTCCACAAGGCCATCTACCTCTTCATAAGGCATTCTTCTCTCCATTTCGGATTGTAAATGAAGGAGGCATTGATCCGCTTCTAAGGGGATTTTTTGGTGTTGCTGGTAAGATGCGTGTCCCGTCACAATTACTCAATACAGAATTAACAGAAAGACTCTTCTCCATGGCACGTACTGTGGCTTTAGATCTGGCAGCTATGAATATTCAGAGAGGCAGAGATCATGGAATTCCTCCCTACCATGATTTTAGAGTTTACTGTAATCTTTCTTCAGCTCAGACTTTTGAAGATCTGAAAAATGAAATTAAGAATCCTGAAATCAGGGAGAAACTTAGCAGGTGAGCCTGAGGTGAAGAAAAAGTCAATTATCTAAATGTGCATGCAAAAACTGTAGCTAAATGTCTTATCCAGAAAAAGATACTTGCTAGGAAAGACTTAAAGGAATATTTTAAGAAACTTCCCTCAGTACCGGAAAATAGATGTTAGTAATTTCCATGTGCAGATAATTTCTCTACTTCTACATCTCTGTGAACAACAAGAAGTTAATATATACTGTATGTGTTCATGAAAGTATTAATTTGAAATGCCTAATTTTGTAAATGCTGATAAATATGAGTGCTATTTCAATGTAAGATCATATTAAATGCCAACTGCATGCAAGTATTTAGATGTTCAGTTCCATTAATTCTGTACAGTGAAAAAAATGTCAGTATCAGCCACTTATTGTCATGTGGGCATCCTTCAGTACCAGTAATTGCTTCTTCTTTAGCGCTTCAGTGCTTCAAATTAAGTCTACATCTACCTGCCACCTACCTTATCTACCCAAAATCAGAGAATTAGTCTCAGCTACATTAATAGAAGAAGTGTGTACAGAGAGACAGGCAAGAGAAGCTATTGAAAAGAAATAATTCCAAGAAATCAGAAGAAAGCTGCTAGGAGAAAAAAAAAATTGCAGGGCAGACATGCAGACTCACATGGTGTATACAACCTGCGTTGCAGGATTTCTTGCATATGCACCCACAGGTTGTTCACAAAAGATGTAGCACTATCAGTGTGT
Source organism: Orthonyx spaldingii (assembly GCA_013397795.1). Taxonomy (NCBI): domain Eukaryota; kingdom Metazoa; phylum Chordata; class Aves; order Passeriformes; family Orthonychidae; genus Orthonyx; species Orthonyx spaldingii. The sequence continues at coordinate 543,843 of VZTJ01000540.1, forward strand.
TTTTTCCTGTGAGTTATTTGTATGTCTTGCTCTTAGCTTCATCACGTACTGATTATTTTGTAAATATAAAGTACTTATTATTCAGTATTTGTGTTTTTCAATTTGTAGGTTGTATGGCTCCCCACTGAACATAGACCTATTTCCTGCTCTGATGGTGGAAGACTTAGTTCCAGGGAGTCGGCTGGGGCCAACTTTGATGTGTCTGTTAAGCACGCAGTTCAGACGTATTCGGGATGGAGACAGGTACATTAAAATACCATGGAAACCAAAATGAATTTTATCTTAATAATGCTTGATAACAGTTGCAATGTCATGTTTCCAAATCAAACTCCATTTTATGTTCATTTTAAAATATAACTGAAAAGATATAACTGGTTTATTAGAAGCCATAATTCTTCATTAATTCTGTTACTTTTTATGGTGAATGTCATATTGACCCCCAAAAACACAACAGCCAACACACGCTGAGTTTTCTTTTGCCACATATTCAAGTCACTTACCTTTTTGAAAAGTGCATGATACTTCTCTTCTTTTATTGTTATTTAGTTGTTTTATTGGCCAAGAAATTGTGGTTGTTGTTTAAGCATAGGTTGGAACAGTATCACTCTGTATATATAACCCCTATGAATACTGCAATACAAGCAGTCTGTGCACCAAAAAAGTGTTAAAAGCAGACAGGTCAATCCAGAGAACACACTTTGATAATTGTTTTTAAATTACTTTATATGCACATTGTAAGCAATTTCTCATTTTCAGTTTTTAGAGTAACTGAAAAAAGAGAATAGTCATTTCTCTTGTCACAGGAGCCAGATCTCCTTTGCACAATTTCAGCATGCTTGTTCAGCATCTGAAAATCAACGTTTCTCTCATTTTAACATAATTTGTGACCTAGGGTACTGTTCTTTTCATGGCATGAGAGTACAAAGACTTAGGCTGATTAATTCCATCCTAATGAAAGGAAAACAGAGGAAGAATTAGGAAATTAGATTTGATTCACTTAATTTAATGTTATTTTCTTGAATTAAGTTATTAAATTGCTACTTAGGATATTATAAAGGCTTTTAATTTTTGTAGTCAGTAAATCCAAACCTTTTTGTATGCTTTTTTAAAAGAACCTCCAAACTTTTTTACATAAAATATGTTGAAAAATTAAGCTGTGAAGCATAGAACTCTCATGCCTGGAGGCAGAGGGAATAAAAGGAGAAGAAATATGTGTAGTATGATCTCCAGGTTACTGGTGATAAGTACCTGTTTGTGTCACAGCAGTATATCTATACTGCTTTTTGTATCTGTTTGCATTTTTTCAGCAAAACCACTTTTTCCTGTTTTGTTTTGTTTGTGTTTTGTTTTCTGAAACAACATTCAGAAACTATAGGAAAACATTAAATATTTAGAAAATGGAATTCTGCTGTCCAAGGAATACAAATATTTGGAAGCAACATGCCAGCAAATAATAAAATATTATTAGACATAATGAAAGCAAGTCTCACTTCTTTCAAAAGCCTTTTCAATGGGCAGAGGATCAAAGCTGATAGCACCATGCAAAGCAAATGTGTCTGTGCATGAAAAAGGAGTGATATTTGAAGAGAGCCTAACTTCATGTCAAGGTGGAAATTTGAGAATTTGATCCTAGTGCTCGGAAATTCACTGGCCACTGTCCAATAATTTATGAAAATAATACACTTAATAGGTAAAATGAAATGTGTTGACCATTCTTCTAAGCTTACTATAAGACTAGTTTTGATTTTTTGGTGAAGTTTAAAGAGTCTCCTATTTTATTTTTTTTTTAATAAGTGGAGAAAAAAGTATCAATAGTGATACAGCTTTGGGAGACATAAACAATGTCACAGTGAGTAGTTCTTATGTGTTAGAATGGTGTAAAATGTTTTCAAATTCTGAACAGTAACTTAAGAAATTTTCTTTTTCATGTGAAGCTTGCTTCTTATAGTAATGCATTATTTATATTTGCTACTGATAACAGGCTTTTAGCCCTCTGTGTATGAAAAACAAATTATTTGAAACCATAGTGTTTCTTGAATATAATGAATTAACTGAGCATGTATTAGAAAGTCCCTGAATCAGTATAGTCACGAAAATTGTTTAAAAGAAAAGAAATTCATTAGTAAATTAAATCATCTCACTTATCTTGGTAGTAAACTAGGTATAGATTAACCAGTGTTCTAACCTCAGCAATTCCATCAAAATATTTTCATTACCTTAGGGAAGTTGCCTACAGAAAGAAATTATGGTCATTTAAGTTTCTTCCTTAAAAAAACCCTTAGCTTGTTAGTCTGGCGCCATTTTAGATGTCCAGAGATACCCAAGACATCGAAATGAGATTAGAAGTGAAATCAAAGAATTTGTTGAAGATTTCAGCCCTTTCAGATTGGCAGCATGACACCAGGCAGCGCTGAAGTGACACCAGGAACTTCTGGTTTTGCATTTGGATCAGTCCCTTGACACACTGTAAAGTTGAGAACAGGATTTATGAGATAATTAATTTCATTCTGAACACAGTATTGAAATATCTTTGAAAAACTACCTCTTGTATTTTTCACTAGCAAACTTGTCTTTTCTGTGAGATTACAGGTTATGGTATGAAAACCCGGGTGTGTTCACGCCTGCTCAGCTCACTCAGATCAAGCAGACATCTCTTGCCAGAGTTTTGTGTGACAATGGTGACAACATAACCAGAGTGCAACATGATGTCTTTAAGGTGGCTGAATTCCCACATGGATATAGTAGCTGTGAAGATATTCCTAAACTGGATCTCAGGATGTGGCAAGATTGCTGTGAAGGTCTGTATAGAGGTGTATTTGGGGGCAGTGACGTGTGTGCAGTTTGTTAAGTGTTTGTTTTATTTTAAGAAGGTATTTTACTGCTTTTTGGATTTTGTTAAGATGTTACAAATTCTAATCTGGAGCATAGCCCCTGTTAAGTGGGAAATGATTCCATATTTGATATTAAATAAACATATAAAAATAGCATAGATTTCAGCATTGCATGGCGTAGATAATTGTTTACTTGTTTTCTTTCTTTTGTGGATAAATATTCTTGTTCATTGCGATCTCTTTCAAAAGTTAGGAACATGGGGTGATTTGTGTGATTTATTTTTTCTGAAAAATAAGCTTTTTTCTCCTGAAATAGGATTTTCTTAGCTGCACGAAGCACAGGACACTGCTTGGTGGCCTGTATGTTGGCTTCTGTCTCACAGATTTTCTGCATGGCCTCTCTTCAGGCATCATCACATCAGAATTCAGTGCAGCTGTAACATGGTTAGAATCCATTCCCAAGAGAATCTTCTGGATCATGCTGAATGGTTTTCAGTAGCATCAACAAAAAATGCTTCCAAGGACAATGACCTCTCTGTATTGAGATCTCCTTGACAATGTTGTTATCATTTTCTTTGGACAAAATTCAAATGGAATGCCCAGGCTGTAAAAGGATATTCAGGAATTTTGGGAACTTTGCTCTTGAACTCTGACTGTTGAGAAATTGCTGTCAAACAAATTACTAGTATGAAAAGCCTTGCTCCTATTTGAGAGGATAATGGTAGTACTGGTTGATAATTATTAGAATCTTATCATTCCCTAGAATATTTCAATACTAATATCTTGTAGATTTGCCGAAGAAAGGTATCAAGATCCGTGTTCTTCATTTTTTCTACTGCTGATTCTCTTGAGTTTACTACTGCTGAGTAGGCTATTCAATATTCTGTTGGAAGATATGCGTGAATAAAGAACTGGTGGGTTGCATTTTCGAGAGAAGTCACTATCTTCCACTAGTGTCTTGTCTATTTAACTCTTTTGGTAAGACATAATTGTCCACAATGACAAAGTTCTTTTGTGATATGGCTCAGAATTTAAGGCAGAAAGTAAAAGTTAAACTGATGGAGGATGTCTCTTCAGTCTGTTACAGATACAGTAAATACTGAGGAAGGATTTTAAGGGGTGTGACTGTACCATGAGAACAAACTCAGATATTATTAACAATTAAAAAGGTAGATAGAGATTTACTATTCAAAGTTACTGCATAACTTAGCTTTTAAACTGATTACTGTATTGTCTTGTCCAGTAAAAAAGTCTTTAAAAAAAAAATCACTCTCCAAGAAAATTCTTCCTTGGAAAGTTGTTCAAAATGCCAGTTATCTGTGTGAGACTAGCAGAAATAAATACTTTAAATTTTGATAAGATCTTGTACAATATCCCCCATATATAATACCTTTTAGGCCTTATTCTAATTTTTGCAATTTGTTTTTTTTCCTAGGCTATTCGGGGTTTTTTTTAAACAATATTTACCAGGTTTTCCATTCCCAAATTAATGATAATAGCCTATAAAAAGCTAGACATGACACATTGTAATTTTAATACAAAATCTTCCAGAATCTCTTCAAAAGTTCCCTGACATATGCCAGAAATATTAGGAGAAAATCAATTATCACTCTTTAAATGCTTTACCATAAAGCACAATCTGCAAGTTCAGGATAAGTTCACTTTGCCATGGTTCATGAAGCTTGACAGACAGTTTCACAAACACATTTTTTATATTGATTTGGAAAAATAGAAAAGCTGTTCTGAGAAATTATGTGTTGATTCTCTAAATGTTATGTTATCACTGAGCCTTTTAGAACAGATGTTATCTTTGGAAAGTCTTTAGAGTATTCTTGTGTTCAACAACCCAGCTTGTATTTTCATTCAAGAAAGTTGCTACCAGAGAGTACCACTGGATGCAGTACAGTTGGACAACTGCCAAGCAAAGGAAAGGGGAAATAACTGTGGTTTTATTAAAAAAAAAATGCCTATATGTATCCCCTTTTTCTGAACTCCTGAGGCCTTGCAGGGGTTAATGAAAAAAAAGGGAAGTACGCATGGCTTGAACTGCTTTTTTGCATGGATGAATGACTGTGACATTTTCTGTGGGAATCCAGTTTAAGCAGCTGATGTAAAAAATTTCTTTCCTTCTGTGGCCACCACTCCTCTGAGGTGGGGGCATACACTCTGGAACATCATTTACTTTGAGTTGAATACATTGTGGGGTTTTGTCTATTTGAATTTGTTATTGTTTATTATTTAAAAGAAAAAGAAATGTAAACCCTTCTTCACCTTTAAAATGCTTCTAATGATTTGATAATTAAAATTATCCTAAGTTAAAATTTTGAGTACAGGATACTGCTCATTGCACTTTATGTATGTTTCATAAGTGACCCATGTGTTCAGCTGTTTCAGCCCAGTTAAAAACACATCTGGGTTTGTTGTCCTTCCTGTTTTGTTGAGTCAAAATACTTTTCCATATGAAGAATAGAAAAATTTGTTAGTAACAAAAATCTGCCTTGTAGATATTTTGAGTAAAGCCAGCATTTACTTCTTACAAAGCAAAGCATTATTTCTTTCTATAATAACAAAACCAGATTACCTTTAGATTTCAGTTGGAAAAGCATACAACAGAATTACTAGTTTATGATGGCAAAAAGTAGGGGTTCCACTGAAGTACATGAGTTTTCTTCTATTTTTCTTCACTTTCTACCTTTTTTTGTCTTGTTAGAGATGATGAGTACTTGCTGAATTTGCTGCAGCTCTTTATTTGAGCCAAGAGTACTCGGGCTTCAGATTTTCCAAACAAGAAACTTTTGGTGTTTTATTTCAGCTTCTCTAGTGCAAAAAGTATATTTTGAATTGGTTTTTTTAAAGTAATCAGTGTATACCTTCATGATTACTCAAATGTGAGTCTTTAAAAATTTCACACTTTTTGGTTTTGTTTGGTTTTGGGGTTTTTTTCTAAGTTGAAATTAAAAATTTGTTTAACCTTTTGCTTTATGTCAAAACCAATGAGGTTTTCATGTCAGGAGGACAATGGTTCCAGGAGGACAACGGACAATGACCCTGGAGGAAGTGATTCAGATAAGATGCAAGTCATCCTCATAAATGTAAACTGATTTAGATCAGGGTTTTTTAGATCATTTAGATCTAAAATTAGATCAATTAGATCTAATGATCAATTGATCTCTTAAATATTTTTCTTGAAAGACTTTTCTTAACTGTTTCGGAGTTAGCAAACAGCAGATCTCCTCTGTCAGATATTGTTCTTTTTATTTGTTTGTTTGTTTAATTCAGGGATACAGCCTTATGCAAATTATGATCAAACATGTTTAAATCCCACCGAATTTCATTAGAAGAGTTAAGACACATTCTTAATCTGAATGCTTTTATATGTGGTCTTTCAGTAGATTAGACCTATATTTATGAAATCCTTTATTTTAAGACCAGAGGAACAATTATGCTGTCTATTGCTTCTCTACTGACAACATTAATCTCTTACTACGCACTTCTCATTATGCCCTTTAATCTTCAATGAAAATACTAAACAACACTGGGCTAAGCACTCAATTCTGCAGAATACAGTGGAAATAATATTTTAAAATGTTAGCAGAAATCTCTATGTGAGACTGGAAGTTCTTTTTTGACAAAGGAACTTGTTCACCAAGAACTCCTCAAAATACCAAAATTATGTGATTTATGCCTGAAAAGGTTTTCTGTTTACACAGAACTTGTTTGCTTCAGTCAGGTCATATATTTTTGCTTTCTACATTCAAACGTATCTTTTTACATTTAAATTTACATTTAAAGACAGTGCCTCTTAGCTTAATAACAATTCAGTCTATGCCAGGCTACGAAAGTAAAGTTCCAGGGTCTGTAATTTTAAGGATTGCATAGTTTTTATCTTTGAAAGGAAGTACATTTAATATAGCCCAGTATTTTTGTATGATTAGAAATTTTACTGAGAGAATCAGTATTTTTATTTGTATTTCATCCAAACCAAAAGTATTTTATCTTTCTTAGGTATCTGTCATGCATGAAATGCAATTCTATATTCATAAACATAAAATAAGGAGACTTTATGAATGACATTGCTTTGTCTTTGCTACCAGGGTTTCATGCCATGTAGTTGCCATGCCTGGTGAAAAGCAACTGGGAAGTAATAGGCTTCAATCATTGTGTTTAAATCCAGACTCCTAAATGAGTTGCCAGATCTGTCAAAGTCCCACTGCTGGCAATAAAGAGGGGCAATAAACTGCTGGCAATAAACTCTAGAGGACAGTCAGGCTGCAATCTCAACTTGTGTCCATGTTCATTGACTGTAAAATCAACATGGGTAGGAAAGCATCCTAATTGAAATGTCTCAGTGATTTCTACAAATCTAGGCAGCTGGAAGATTTCCTTCTTTCCTGTGGACTGTTGCAGCCTTTCTAAGAGACTGTTGATTTCATAGTCTAGGGGGCAGGACAGTTCTTAGGGTCTTCATTTTAATAATTTCCATGGATTTTCAGTCTGTCTGAAATTACTTTTTCTTACAGATTTATATTCCAAAAGCTGCATGTTTTTGATCTTCAGAATCCTCTAACTAGTCCTATTTAATTTTTTCTGAAGAGGTTGGATTTGCTTTGATTTAGTGTCAAGAACCTCATGTTTCTCCTTTATCTTCCTGCAGACCATCCAAGACCTATTCAGATCATGAAAGCATGATATGTTTTTAAATGTTTTTAGTCTATCATTTGCTGTATATTTACAAATTGGACATTTGCTTTCCCGACAACATCTGAACCTTCTAGTTCTGGTAGCAGACTGACCTCGAAGCTCAGTCTGTGAGCTTTGGCGTCAACTACAGGAAACATCTTTGTTCGTAAAATTCCCCAGTATATCAGCTGGCAGATGACAGTCTGGGTTGTTACTTAATCTTCTACCTTCTATACCCTTTTTTTTTCAGATGTTCAAGTATCTGAACTGATTACTGTTGGATTTTAGATCACCACATTACATTTTTGGTGCTGTTTAATTTATCTTTGTTAAAACAAAGTCTTATTCAACAGAAGAAATGCAGAGATGCAGTGCAACATGAAGAGTTGTGGCCCATTTTGGCAATAACAAAAGCAGCTATTTTGAGTTAGAGCTTCATTTCATGTGAAAAATCATTTTCCTATGTTGTACAATTTTTAAGTAGCTGCTTTGTGAAAATATCTGCTCAAAACATCTTTTTACATCATATATTTTCAGTGTTTCTCACTGGCATATCTACAAGTTCTTAATACAAATGCTTACAGTAACAGCAACCTAGCTCCCTACAATAAATCTCAGAGAATTAAACTAGTATCAAATAGATATATGTGCTTTTCTTCACATTCCTCAGTCTTTCAAGTTGTTTTGTTTTCATCTACTGTTAGATTAATTCTCCATGGCCTAGATTTTAAGGAGTGATGCATAGGGAATTAAGAGTGCTCAATAATTATCTATCAGATTTTTTATTATCCAATTTACATTATAGTTGCATTTTTAAAACCTTGTGGGAAACGGGATTTTCTAAAAATGTGGACATGGCTTCCATATAAAAATTAAATGCCACTTTCTTTATGGAAAGGGTTGTTATTGGAATGGGCTATCCAGGAACGTGGTGGTGGAATCATCGTTCCTGGAAATGTTCAAGAAATGACTGGATGTGGCACTTGGTGCCATGGTCTAGTTGACAAGCTGGTGTTTGGTCAAAAGTTGGATCTGATGATATCAGGGGTCTTTTCCAATATAAATGATTCTGTGTGATTCTGTGAATGGATCAGCTTGACCCTTGCAGTGTAACAATGCCTAACTTCTGGAACAAAAAACTGTCCATAGAGAAAAATTCTTAGGTTGCTTTTAAACATTCGCTTTTTCTGCAGAAAATTAATTGGAATGGATATAGCTAATTTGGGGATATTTTAATTAGGCTAAAAAAAAGCAGAATTTTGGGCTTATTTTTCTTATTTACTGCTACTGCTAAAGTATTCTTCAATAAAAATAAAAAAAAAAATTGAAAAGAGAAAAAGAGAAGAAATTTCTTGCTTAGGCTTTCTGAAAGCTAAAGCATTTTGTCCTCCACCTCTCAGCAGTGAGATTCCTCCCTATTGTACCTGAAACAGAAACTAAGAACAAGAGCTGTTAATTTGGCAAGTTGACATACTTGAGTTTTAAAAACCACAGAAAGTCAGATCTATGTACTTAAAGCTGTCACTGAACATATGGTTCTCATATTTACCAATCTAAGGTGATAAAACCCTCCCAAGATTTCAGACCTTTGTTTCTAAGAAACAACCTAGGAATAAAAAAAAAAAAAAAAATCTGTATTATGCAAGATGACCATAGCAGTTATTAAACAAAGGAGGATAGCAGAAACATATTGCTTCCAAGAGAAACTAGAGATTTTGTGACACTCAGGAAAACTTTAAGCAACACATTGCTTTAAGAAAAAAATTACTATGACCAAAATTAGTTCTTTCTTCAGAAACCTTTCAGTGTGATCCTTTTTCTCACCATACTAAATATAGAAGTGTCTAAGGGTGTTCAAAAATGCCTTCATGTTGAGCTTCTTACAGACACATTGGTCTGTTTCCATCTGAGTTTACTTTCTGAATGGACAGCAAGGAGGTTATGTGGGAAACAGCAGAACACACATGAAGAATGAAAAATATGTTGGCAGTAAATACCTTCTAGTACTTTGGTGGGTGCTGTTATTATAGGAGGAAAGTAATGCATTTATTAAAGAGAAGGACAAACCGCAAGGAAGAAAAGGGAATGGGAATTGTGGACAACTTGTGTTCAAGAATGATCTGTAGATATTGGTTTTGATCTGAAATGTTTTGGTTGGTCCATCATCTTTTTCTTTTTTTTGTGTCCTAAAAGATATCAAACCATTAAGAAAAACTTAAGTTTTTCCTAACAGGGAAATTTTAATATTGTAATTTAAGTAAAAGTCCAACAAAAAGTAGTCCAAGACACCTAATTTTGTGTAGTTAGAGCAACCTTACATTTGTTTCTCTAGTTGCTCATTTCAGCAGTATTTATAAACTTGAAGTAATTTTTCACTTGCAGTAATTTGCGTTAATCACTTCAGATATTCAATCTAAATGCCAAAAAAATACTTTATAAATATTATTAACTTTCTGATTTAATTTGTTTTGGTGCAGATTAAGAGACACATTATGGAAAATTGCTCCTTCCCGTGTTCGGTTGCTTTCATGGCTCATTCTGCTAATACCAGACATAGCTGAGAAATATCTATGGCATTCTGTATTTAGGCTTTCCCTCCTGTTTTAGCCAACTCTGCCTCTAGAAGTTGATCACGTAGTTTGTTCCTGCTTCAGCTTGGCTCATTATAACTTTTAGCTTTAAAGCTTCAGTGAACAGAAATGAGAAAACTTCTATTTTCTCATTGCCTCCTCTATCAAGTGCTGTTGCAGTTTTTTTTTGTTTTCCTGTTCTTTTTTAAATGGGACTCTTTCCAAATGCTCACTGTGTGGAAGACTAAACAAAATGAACTGGAAGAAAGACATGTAATCCTGTCAAGACATCCTCCTAGGATCTTAGGAGAAGATCATTCTCAGGCTTGAGATTTTTACTCTGTGTTGGAAAGAGAAGGCTCTGGTGGTACCTTCAAATTCCTCTAATTTGGAAAAAGGACTCATCAGCCTATAAAGCATGTCTGCAAATGTGGAATTTAATTAAAAATTCTCTTTCAGATGCCAAAAATAACAAATGATAATGCCTGGGATAGATGAGGAACCCACAAAGTGGTTTTTTTCTGTCATTGTTTTTCTTCATATGTAGCTGCTCCTTTTGAAAACCTGCAAAATCATATTAATATTGTGACTGCTGAAATTTACTGTAGTTTATGTGTAATTTCTTGTCTGTTTTCAGACTGTAGAACCAGAGGACAGTTTAATGCATTTTCATATCACTTTCGGGGTAGACGTTCTCTAGACTACAGCTTTCAGGAGGACAAGCCCCTGAAGAAAATGAAAATGTCCAAAACAGTAAGGTGAGACTTTTTTTTTTTTTTTTTAATAAGAATTATAAAAAACCATTTGTTTTCAAAATGGAACAAAACTGAATGATTTCTTTATAAGGGCGTGCCATCTTTTTCCAGTGTCTGCTTGCTCAAGTTTATGATTGATTTATTTTATTCTGACACTTCTACATATCTACTAACAACAAGCCACTTTTTTCAAGCTCAAATTTGTGTAAGACTCTTTGTTAGTAATAGAAGTGTAGTACTTCAGTTCTTCCTGCAGTTTTCATGAAAAAAGTCATTAATGAAGTGTAATTTGAGGATTTGAGATGCCACATTCCTACAGTGCCTTCAGTAACTGAATTATTCTAAATTATTTCATTTCCTCTTTGGAGCTTCTAGGTTCTCCTGTAGAAATAGGAGGATACTAAGTGTTGATTTCACTTGCATAAAAATTTGTGACAATGATAAGGATTGCTTCTGGTACCAAAATACTCAGAGCAGGAGTGGAGAACAGGAGTGCTAATAATATTGCGTATAACTCCCTAATCCTCAAAATACAGCATGGAAGTAAATCACCGTATCAGTCACAAATTGTCAGCTGCACAGGGTCCCTGCCCTTTCCACGGAATGAAAACTTACCTATGAAATAGTGACATGAGATGAGTTCTGCTCAGACTATTTTCTTGTGAAGACGCTTCATGATGGACAAATTTGAGATACTTGAATTACAGCTCTTTCTATTCAGCATGCATTCCTTTAACAAATAAAACTGTTTGAGTGATGATAATGACCAAGCGGACTCTACCCACTCTGGCAAGCAAAGCATCTAGACAGATACATAAAGAACTAAATGTATTTCAGCAATTTCAAATACTCTGGAGGTGTTATAGTACTTGAAGAAACACCATGGTTATATTTCACTCATTTGAGAGGAATATGTCCCGAAATAAAAGATCTTTTAGGTGTTTAGGATTTTAGACGACAGAAGACAGCAGCTAAGTATGAGCTGGCTTATGGATAATATGAAAAGGTAGGTTCCTTTTAAGTAATCCTTGAAGAAGAATGTTTAGTCTGTCTTTGCAAGTGAACTGCTAGAAAAATTTACAAAACAGCAATTCACTTTTTGAGGATGGTAGTCCCATAGTTCTAAAACTGAAAAAGGGGTTAAATTAAATAAAAATGAAAGCAAAAAAATTTAAACACATCTAAGTACCTACTTGTTTGACTGTATTTCAGAAACTACTGTATTTCAATCCAATTATTAATTAGGAATACAAAATAGTAGATTTACAATACTTTATTTGTAGCATAAATAAAGCTAAAGCAACATCAGTCTTTGAACATTCCCATCAGTTCTCATGCTCAGTGTTGTATTTTTTTTAGCTTCTCATTTTCAATAACTTGAACAGGTGGGGAAGATTAAATATTTTGTTATACAATAGCAGCTGGTTTACTTGAACTTTGGCATGTTATGTTATTTAGAGTTCCTTTTCTGTAATTTAGATGAAAAACTATGGGAAACTAAGTAGCTTGAACCGTTGCCAGTAAGTGTTGTTTTAATTCATGCAGAAAGATTATAAACCCTGAGCCCTGATATATGAGAATTTCTTTGCCAGTTCATTCTTTGGGTATCCCTTAGCACTGGAGATGACATGTTAACAAAATAGTAGTGCCTGTAATTGGTAATGGATTCAGGGATCTGCAAAATAGTAATGGATTCAAGGATCTTAATGGAATAAGTGACTTAAAAATTAGTGTTATCCATGCTTTTAAATGCATGTTTTTTCAAGTGGTGCCAGATAATATATTGTTAGTTATGGACAGTTCCTTTTGTTACTCTTTCTCATCAACAGATTGAATTGATTAACACAATTTAATGTTATTGATCTGTTATGAGATATCAGCTGGAAAGTACTACAGACAAAAGACTTTAGATTTTGTGTACTATAAGCAGTATTGATGTCAAATGTAAGTTAAAAATATGTTCATATCTAGAAGTACTTCTCATTTATTTATGAAACCAAATTTTCTCCTTTTTAAAGTCATATTTCTTAAAATACATGTTCTGCTAACAAGCCTGTAGAGGAAGAATCTATGGTTCAGAATGTGAAATATGAATTTCATATCAGAAGGAACACTTTAAGATTCTTTCACATTAGTCTGCTTTCATATTGGAGCCTCAGGGGTGAATTTAAGATGATTGTCTATAGTATCACTGGTGACAACTTCGTGTGTACCCCTGCATGAAATAGATAATTTTTCTAAGTAGAAGGAATTCCCTGTTGTTAGTGATATTAACAGTAGTCTACAGCTCACCTGTCCTGAGTCTGTCTTCAGCACCTGTTGGTCTGGTGTATCTTGTGTGTCTTGTGTTGTGGTTCATATCATTCCTACATTTGTTGGTTGCTCTTCTTTTACATTTTCGTTAAGTGTTCTAAAATGTCTAGCTAAATAAAAATGAGTTAGATGAAAATCCTGACTTGACATTCATTTGTTGCAGTTCTGTGAAACAGAATAAATATTTTCGTAATGCTACATCAGCATCTAATGAAAATAGAAATGTACCTGCAGTGAATGACTTCAAAGAATTTGTTTTGGAAATGCAAAAAACTATTTCAAGCCTCAGAAATCAGGTAAGATGCTATCATGAACAAATTGTAGTCTATCATGTCTAATTGTAGATTTAATTAATAATGTTTTCCTAACATCTGTCTTACTTTTTTAATATTTAGACATTGCCTGCAGACAAAACCCAACACATAGTATCTCCAACAAAAAACAACACACAACATGGTCTTTATTTCTGTGTTCTTTTGAAATCCTACTGAAATGCTCTACAGCTGGATCTTCTTGACTTCTGAACCTGAAGCCTTGTGTAACCATTGTATACTAAACACAGAATTAATCTTTCTCTAAAAATTTGTGTGTAGTGTTAATAAATTCTTTTTTACCATTTGAAATGTATACAATCTGTGTAAGGGAATGATTAAAATGTAGACTTCATAAGAAGTAATGTGCCAGACTACAGCTGTAAATGTAGGTAAGATTTAGATCACTTAGAGAAGACTTTACAATGTTTGCAGGTAAGCTGTATTCAGCCATAGTGGAATCCCATTTTTAAAATGTACACCATACAGAAGTCAGTAAAAAATTCAAGTAAACACTTTTAATTAAGGTGTTTAAAAAAAAAATTAAATTCACCTCCTTTGCAAAACATTTCTGACAGTTTAAATTTGTCTTTCCACATATGAAACAGTTTTTTCCTCTTTGTATGCTCTAGCTGAATAGTTCAATGGTAGGAAAGATGTATTTTCTGTTAGCTTTCTTTTGAAAGACTATCTCCATATGTAGATCTGTTTCTAGTCTTTTAGCACTGTAAAAACTTAGTGAGAAGAAAAACCCAGACAAGTGTAACAAGAATTATATAGCATATAGCAGAAAAGACAGACTACATAACACAAATAAAAACCTTTTAATGTTTTCAGATAAAAAAACTTGAATCACGCCTCAGTAATTCTGATTGCACTGATGAAGAGGGTAAATCATATTCCAGCAATGAAACCTGGAAAAGGGACCCTTGTACTGTGTGTGAATGCAAAGTAAGTATGTGGAAATTAATTTTGAGATAGAAATTATAATTCTGCTTCCAAAACAGTTCCAGTTTTGTGCCTGCTAATTTCTGGGAAATACTTGCAAATTCTTTTTATGGATTTTCAGCTATTTTGTACAGAAAATTATATTATTCAGATATCCCTGCCCTGGACATTGTTTTTCAATCCAGCTGTTACCTATTTTTATTATATTCCTATTTTCATTTATGTATCATTACATGGTAAAATTAACTGCAAAGTGATACACTTATAGAAAAAGTCCAACAAAATGCATAAAAATCAATAAAAACTCATCTGACTTAGTGCTAGATTGCAATTTTCTTCTATCAGAGAGAATTTTTTTAAAAAGCAGTAAAAAAATTATGTTAGTGCTTGGTACCTCAGTCGCACCTGAATGTTAGACAAAAGCATTTCTCAAAAAGATGTGGTAATACAGAGAGTGCCTTTGATGCTAAAAGGATTTTTTGCTATTTCTTTTTATACCTTTTACACAGTTCTGTGTATCCACAAGTATTAGCATGCATACTTGTACTTCTCTAAGTCTGATAACTTAGCATAGCTCCAAGGTCCTGTAGAGCTAGGAGACCAAACATCCTACTATCTTGAGGAGCCATGGCTCCCCTCAGTAGAACATGTTCTGTGAACTTATTGGCCCCCCGGGGAAATTAGGTCTATAAGTTGTGTGCGTGAGTGGAGTGGGGGGAGACAGAGGAAATGCAACAGAAGGAAGATACAGAAGAAGGGAGAAGAGCATGCATGCATGGTGGGCTTCGTGATGCGATGTATCAGAATAGGATCCTATTAAAATACTGAGGTAAATGACCCTCGACCTTCTAACCTCCAGCAGTGTCTAGTGTTCATTCCTGAAACCAGGAAAAAAGGCATCACCTTAACCTTCTCAATCTAAGATTATACTGAAACAAACTATGTGGAGTTAGCATATTAGTCAGGTTCTTACAGAGAATGAAGGAGAACATGTTCTGCATTGACATGAAAAATGTATTTCTTGTTTGGAACATGTAGCTAAGTATGTTTTTGTTGTGTTGTTTTGTTCCTTGCACAGGTTGGTCAGATTACCTGTTTTGTAGAATCGTGCCCGCCAGCTGACTGCAAAGCACCTGTGAAGGGTAAAGGAGATTGCTGTCCAGTCTGCTTACAACAAAATACTAATAAAAAGAAGCCATAAGTCTACTTTTTAAGAATTTAGGGTGCATACTCCTCGAATCATATCAGTGCCTGCTGATGGCAAGAACAGGTAACTACAGTCCTAACAACAGCAAGAAATCAAGATTTACAATATTCTAATGGTGCTGTAACAGTATAACATAATGTATCATTTTATTTTCTGCCCATGAAGGTAAATCACAATGCAAAAATTAACGAAAGGGAAATTAGCAAACAGGTCAAAGTTAATTGTATGTTATACTTCTCAGGTTAGACAAACTCAAACTGGTGCTACTTTAAAAGAACACTGTCAGGTAGTTTTAGGTACCCAAAATGACTGGGCTTAGGATTTATTCTAAAATGAACACTTTGTTTCCTATCTCTACTTAGCAACATGAAAAGTTTACTGTCCCTTTCTAGTACCAGTCTGTCTTGATACTTAGCTCTTTGCTGTTATTTAGTAAAATGCCAGGAAAAGGAAAACACGAGGTCACCGTGCCTTAAGCAATGCTGTAGCAGGCCAGTTTCTGCAAACATCAATGCATGGAAATTCTGTTAAATCACACTATCACTGCAGGTCTGGACTAGGAAGGATATAAAGAAAGGTACTTGAAGCCTTTCGACATCCTTTCCTTAATTCAAGTAGCAAAATTAATCAAAATTGTCAATGCAAAAAAATCTAGAATTAGTAAGGAAATATAAATAACTGTCATTGGCAGAAAGAAAAAGCAACTGAATGTGTAATATAGATGTAATTGACAGTGTTCCTCATTCTAGGGAAACATGCATGACAGAGTAGCATTTGATCTTAAAAATTAACATAATCCTTTTTGTCAAAACATATGTAATTGCTTGATAACATTTTTTTATTTGTTTGTTTGATTAATTTTAAATCATTGAAACATAACCATTCAGGTCAGTTTTAAAGCATGCTTCTCTTGATCTCAGATCAGCTCATGTAATTGTATGGCCCTGTTTTGAAAATGTGAAAAGATGTCACATGCCATTTTGTATACAAAGAATCCTACTGATTCACTGTGCATATTGTCAATAGACATATGTTCCTGATTATATTGTGGCACTGTTGAAAAAAAGAAAAATCAAAATCAAGCAGCATGATTAATTGTGGATTGACTACTTTTTCTGACAAGGTATTTGATTTTTTTTTTTTTTTTCCAGTTTCATCTAATGAATATATATTTTTACCTCAATATTTTTATCATTCATGTTAAAAATGGTCTGCCAATGGACTTTATTTCCCATTTAAATGTTTCACATTATAGAGTATATGTCTACACTAGCATTTCAAAGTTATGTACTTTTTAGGATGCAAACTGCGTATTTTTGACCAGGAATTATGTGGAGTGAAGGACAACTATCTTACCTCATTTTACAGCTTTTTTTGTGTTTATTCAGAATTGATGGTTTCCCTGAATACTTAATTTGTTAGAGGTTATTGCCCTGTCCTTTAGTCCTAAGTCAGGACTAGCTAGAACCAGAGCTAGTTACATGGTCCACCAACTTTCTGAGTTTAAGCGTTCAAATTCAAGGAACAGAGATTCAGGTATCAAAGAAATCTGCACAAAATTAAAGCTTCATATGTTAAACATTTGAGATTATGAAACAGACTGAGTAC
Organism: Orthonyx spaldingii; assembly: GCA_013397795.1. Taxonomy (NCBI): domain Eukaryota; kingdom Metazoa; phylum Chordata; class Aves; order Passeriformes; family Orthonychidae; genus Orthonyx; species Orthonyx spaldingii. Next base: position 561,066 of record VZTJ01000540.1, read on the forward strand.
TTAATTATTGCATGGTAGGACAAATACCTGTCTAATAACTAACTGAGCACAGCAATATGAAATCCACTATCATATTTTGGCACATAATTTCTCTGATTGCTAACATTAATAATTTCTAATTTGATAAACTATTACCATGACACACATTCAAACTTTGGTGTAACCTTAAAGCTTACTACAGAAACTTTGTTTCATACTATGGTAGAAGCAATAAGTACATGTGAGTGCTGTGTTAAAGGCGTGTGATACACATGGAGTTGCAATTTATATTTTTAAGACTATTTTAATTGATTTTATATACGATGTTTTGATTTATGTAATATTCTTTGTTAATACTTCTAGAAATTGTGTGTGGCGAGCATGTTTGAGTATCATATGGTTCCTAAAAATTGTCATTCCTGTATTTCTTTGATACTCTGGTATTTTGTTGACTTTTTTGAGAGTCCAAACCACATGTCTCGTCCTGTAATTCCAATTCTGATGGAACTCCCATTGACCTATAGCAGAAATTCCTCAAAGAGGAAGGATTGCAGAGCTAAACCAAATATAATTTAACTGTCCAAACAGTTAAATAAGGCAGTAATACATCCAGCTGGTTACTACTTGCATTCTTTCTTTTCAATTTTATATTAAATAAACTTTCTCAAGATTTCTGCTTATAGGAGAAGAGAGTTTCCATTTATACATTATAAAATAGTACCTTATATCTGATTGATCCTTTTCTCTAGCCTCCAGGGTAAAGTGGGAGGTTTTCTTCATTGTTCACTGTTTATTCATATGGTGTATAAAATGGGCTTAGGGGTCTGGATATGCTTAAACAAGTGTAACAAGTGTAATATTGAGTTACTTTCTGCCATCCATCTGTTTATAAACCAGGAAAAACAGGTCTTTATCCACAGTCTGAAATGTAATCAGTCATGGATTGTACAAGTTCAGTTTTATTGCAGTGTCTGTAGAATCAGCATTGATTTTAACATTTCTGAAACAGTGGCCAATGGCTAGATGACCATTTCCTCAGTATCCACTGTGAGAATATTGCTGTAATATGTTGCAAATTTTACATATTTATTTTCTTTTTTAATGTTACCTAAAACAAAGTCTTTGTTGTTGTTATTTTAATCAGTAAATTTACCAAAGAACTGTTTGCACTGTATAATGAATGCTTTTCAGTTAAAATAAAATGGGCCACATTTCCAAGTAAATTTCAAGTGATTTCTTCTTGTACATGTACTTTTTAGATTATTTGATGAAGTTCCAATGTGTAGACTTTGATAAGATCCATTTCGCTTTCTTAAGCAGGATTGTTATAATCAAGACTCTGTTTCTGAGAAATAAGCTATGGGCTAATGAGTCATGTAGATTCAGTAGGCTCTGTAATATTACAACACATAGAATTAAAGTATCCACTGTTTTCTTCTAGATGATGGGGAAAAGATACCATAGGCGTAGAAAGGATATTTAAAAATACACTTATTTCTTATCAGAAATGCATTTTTTAAAACTTAGTGCTGAACTTTTTTTTTATGGGACTCTCGTAATAGTTAAATACAAATATATACATATTTAAGCCTGTTCTTACAGGTCCTCATGCCTCCAAATAGATCCAGTCATGACTTGCCTTCCCAAGCACTTGGTTCTACATTCATTCTTTATTCGCATCCTTTCACCAATGGATATTCAGGTCTATGCGATCTCAGCTCAAAATGAGACTTCTGTGTAAAAGAGATATTCTTTACCTCATTTGTTTTTCCATCCCAGGTTATGAATTACTGCTGGACATGTGATGAGTTACTCTCATCCTTTGGTGAGGTGTTAGGATCTCTAGGACAATAGGACAGTTCTTCTGTCAGATTTACTTGAAATTCATTTGAAGAATTTTATGATACAATATCACTGAAATTAATATAATTCTAAGTTACTTTATGGTGATATGGAAGAAGCTAAAGATGGACTTCAAGAGACAAAGTTAAGAATCGTGTTCAGGTTGCAGTTAATTGCACTTCACTATAGTTTATAGTTTTGCATAAGGCAAATCTAGAAAAGCAAAACTGCAATGTGTCATTTGTGTATTTTCCAGCAGGCTGCTGAAATATACTGCTGCTCACCCAAACTCACTGTTAATTGCCAAGATTATTAACAGTTATAAAAGAAAACCCCAAACCACAAAGTGTAGACATTTAGAATAAAACCCTTGCACTGATACTGATATATTTGATACAGTTACATTTGAAATAAATCAAATAAATTGACTTTTTTTATTTTAGTTGATTACAGCTAAGAAACATTTGTCTGCAGTATGATTAAAGTTGTCTTAATAGGGAATGACCTCCCATAGTCATTAATTTTGTTTTGTAAAGTAGTATTTTGCTGCCATAGCATATATCATTATATGATCTAAAATATTTCTCCTCATGTTTTCTTTCAAATCCCCAACGAGCTTTATGCTTTTTGCCTATAGTATATACCAAATCAGTAATCTTTGCAGGGAGATCACTAGACATGTTGGACTGTCCCATGCTTTTAGTTTGAAAACTAGATTAGGGTATCAAAAGCTGGTATATTGGACTAACTTTCTCAAAACATCCGCATCATTCTGTTGTTGTATTGTAAAATAGTTTAAGTTATACACACAGGTGTAATAAAATTATAAAATTGCCAGTAGTAGAAAAGACTGTGTAGTGTCTTCTTATGGTCTCTCATCTACAGCATGGGGTTCAGTGAAGTATATTTCAGAATTCACTAGACTAATTTTTGTTATGTGTAAGAAAAAATGAAATCCGATATGTGAATAGACAGTCAACAAAAAATACCAATATGAGCGTATGCACATATCTCATTCATGCTGGAAGTTTGTCAGATTCCCAGTGGAATGGAACATTGTCCTTATTAAAACTAACTTGAACCAATAAATTGCTAAATACTAATACTATCCTGACCAGTTTTTCATTATGATGTACCTAATCAGGAGATTCTACTGAGTCATGAAAAGGCAGCATTGTGTTTAATAGCATATTTTAAAGCAGACATTCTATGAATACCAGACTGTTGTTTTGCAATTGTCCTGGCTGCTTAGTTCATAGAATCAGCTGAGTTAGAAGGCACCCACAAGGATCACTGAGTCCAGCTCCTGGCCCTGCATTCCCGAGAGTCACACCATATGCTGGAGGGCATTGTCCAAACGCTTCTTGAGCTCTGTCAGGCTTGGTGCTGTGACCACTTCCCTGGGGAGCTTTTCCAGTGCCTGACTACGCTCTGGGTGAAGAACCTTTTTCTGCTACCCGATCTAAACCTCTCTGACTCAGCTTCATGCCATTTCTCTCGGGTCCTGTCTTTCATGCCATGGTTTTTTTAATTTCCACTTTTTCCCATTTGGCCTGCTATGACATGACAAGGAAACCTCTACACCTCCAGCATACTTCTCCTTTTCTTTTGGGCCCGATGTATTTACTGTCCAGCTGGCAATGTTATGAATGGTCCTTTCATGAGGCTTAAGCGCCTGCTAACAGATGGAGCAGAGTACAGATCAGATATATCTAAGTTACAGGAAGATCTGGCTAGCTATGTTTAGCTGAAAAGCTATGAATTGAATGTCTGTTTAGATTCAGAAATGGAACAGAACAGCAATTCCTGAAATAAAGTAATAAACTTAATTCTTGCATTCAGTAAAGTTGTTTGTATCTTTTTGGTGCCTCCCTCAGGGATACAACTTTACATTCCCACAAGTCATGTGCTGTTGCTGAGTTGCCAAAACAGATCTTATTATCTGCTTATATCTTTATGAGATATTGCCAGTTGTTAATTTGGTGTGCAGCCATTCCAAGGATTGAAATGGCAAAGTACTTCATGTCTCTTTTTGTAGAGATCAGCATGAAAAAGGTGTCCAGAGGAGGAAAAGAAAGTAATCAGGAACTGTCCAGAGAAAAGGAAATAAACTATTGTTTTGTTTTGGCAGGAAGAAAAAAAGAAAGATTTCATCAAGGCCTCTGACTTTTCAGGCAGATGTAAAAATTCATTAGGAATATAGGAACAGATTAAATATACCAAAGCAACACATATACTAGACTGCAATAGAGTCCTGAAGCACTGGGAAGCAATTTCACCATTTATTGAACTAGCTACTAGTGGTAGTAAGGCAGGCTTTTAGTCCCTTACTCTGAGGCATTGCCTCCCTTTCAAAGGTTTGGGGTTTTTTTGTTGTTGTTTTGTTTGTTTGTTTTTTGTTTGGTTGGTTGGTTTTTGTTTTTTTGTTGTTTGGTGGTTTTTTCTGTCCTACCTGCTTCCACAGCTAAGGGACTTAAATATGAACTGAGGCCTGAAGGTCAAGGTGTTTATGGGAGCAAATCATCAGCCTGACCCAGAATGGCAGGTCCTGACTGGTGAACAAGGACAAGAGAGGCCTGAATGAGATGCTTCAGAGAAGGATTGAGAGTCAGACAGTTAAAAACATTGCCCAAAGGGACACACTGGAGTTCCTGTTCTTTTCCTGTGCTTGGGTGACTGATTTGGCACTGTTAGTTATGGATTTCAATAACACAGATTTCACACTTCCATGGAACTCTGCTAGGAGACACCAAGCTGAGGGCTTGTTCTTTCCTAGGTCACTCTTTTTGTAGAAAGCTGTCTTCTTTCTACACCTGAAAGGTAAGTGTGACAGCTTTCATATACAGAGAGCAATTCCAGTTGCTGAAGGGATACTCAAACTCTTTCAATCAATGATTTTCTCTACCTCTGGGCAAAAATCAGTTATTTAGCAACCTACATTTTTATTTAAAAACTCAAATGCTGTCATGGAAAAGGATGTTTTTGTTTTTAATTAAGCTTTGTGGAAATAGCTTTCTTGAATGCAATGCAGCAGACTGGAGACATTGTAGAAGTGGAATAAATGTTTTCTTCAACCTGAAACGTCTTGGCATGATTGCATACAGCTTCACAGGTTGCCAGGCTGTTCTCTTATATTGAGAGTATTTAAATATTGCTGTAGGATTATTTGGGTTTTCTTTTATATCATCAATGGATTCAGGCAATAACAAACAATAGGTGCCTTGCAGTCAGAAAAGGACACTTGTTTCTGCTACAGGCAAACATTAATGTAGATTTTAAAACCTTCATTTTATGTTCTTTTTTTTTTTCTGTGGTGGAATGCTATTGTCACCCCAAATCCTACCTCACAAGCAGCTAGTATTTTTTATTTGATCTGCTGATATATTCAGGAAACGTCACCTTACTTTTTTGAGTTCAAGGATTTTGCACATTGGGAGTGATAAAAAGGGGCATAGCTCCTACCCATAGCTTTAGATTAATATACTTTTAAAGCTCTGAGGATTCACTGTAGCCTTGTCTAGTAAACTCAATTTGTCCACAGTTTCTTACATTAAAACACTGTCTTGTGTTTGAATAGTGTCTTAAAAAGACTTCCAGTCTTGATGGAAAATTTGAAAATGCTACTTCTGCATCACCATAATGTAAAGTATAGTAGGGGTTACTTTCACAAAAAACTTCAGCCTGCAATAGTTTTGCATTCTACTACTGAACTGCTCATCCTAACACATAGTTTCACTTTTAAAATAGATCAGTCTTTTTTTTTTTTCGTTTGAAAACTATAAGGTTTAGATGGGTGCCATTTGCAGTTTAAGATGACTCTGGTTCACTAAATGACACCAAGAATTCATGTTCAGCCAGATCTTAGAGCTGCTTTTAGCTATTCTATAGGCCCAAATTTCTGTAGTAGGAGTCACATTCTTTATTCCCCCATGAATGATTTTGCATTTAACTATGTTACTCTAAGCAGATAAACAGTCTAGACAGTAAGACAGATTTATCAGTAATTGTTTTAATTTTCCTTATAGAAGGTAATTTACTTAAAGTTTCAAGCTATTTAATCTGGTATAGATGTTCTGATGCAGGTGAATCTACCTTGTAGATTCTTTGTAGCAATAATTAGCCAAATATGACTGACCACACTTGAAAGAATAAGAAACTAAAAGAAAAACAAATGAAGGCTGAGCCGCTGCTTGCCTTCTGTGGTGAGATGTTAACAAACGAAAAAATGCTGGTGATGGTCTCTGGCTTTTTTTCCCCACATCTGCTGCTGTTTGCTTCACTCTTGATGCACTATTTAAAGGTACAAGAGCTTAGAGAGAGGCTTTGATAGAAATTTGGGATTTACACCATAGTAACACATGGTGTAGGTTGTGTGTTCCTAGTGAGAATCTTGTGTCTCCTTTCCCTTTCAGCTTTCCTGTATTGCAGCCCTTAGTTCTGTCTCTAATTTAAATTAGATTAGAACAAGAATAGCCGACACTTATGAAAGAGCAGAAAAGTATGGCTGGGGAAACTGTTTATATTAGAACTTTAAAGAGTTTGGGCTACATGAAACTATAGCTGTGGTCAGGAATTTTGCATATTGTAGTGCTGGATTTGCACCACTGGAAAATAAAATGCCTTGGCCTGCAGAACAGCCATGGTTGGCAGATGTGAGAACTTCCTAGCGCCTCTGAACTCCACCACAGCTCTGGAAAATTGCTCAGACAAAGACGAAGACCTGAGTTCATTCAAGCCTCAGTGTCTCTGTTGAGACTAACACTGCAAGTAAGTACCAGTCTTGGTGGGTTTTGTGGCATCACTTGTTTGCAAGCTGTTAGAAAGCAGTATGTCTCTGTTCTGTGCTGAATTACTGGTTATGATTTTGCTTCTCCACTAGAAACATTGCAAACTGTCTTACCTGATGTGTAGAAGCATTCACATTAGCAGTATTTAACTATGGCCACCTTAAAATCCATAATATTTATTATTTGGACTATTAGAATATGTATGCATAGCAGAGCTGCTTGAATGGTGTTTTTTTAAATATTAATTACTACATTAAATAGTAAATATAAAAAGGATAGAATAGAAGAAAATGGAAATGCCACAACAATTGCACATTTATTTTGTAAACCAAATCTTGAGTAGTTGTCTGCTTATTACTAAATACAAACTAGAGTGTTAATCCCAGACTTTCACAGAAAATGTTATAGTTTTAGTTTCACAGGTTCTTGCAAAGCAAACAAGATACTAGTATTATGTCTGGTCTGAAGAAAGCTGATGGCAGTGACTGTGCCAGCTGATTTCAGCTGTTTTAAAATCATCATCTTAATTTTCCTATGGGATTATAGACAATTTAAGTACTTACAATTTAAGTTCTTAATAAGGTATGATGTTGCAAAAGTGTTGTAGAAACTGCTTCCCTAAGTGGACGGTTATTTTTCTGTTTTGTCTTCCTGTCTTCATCCAAACAGGTGGCCTTTTTTTCATTCTGAAAGCCCATAAAAATCTCTTAACAAGAGATAAGACAGGGCTGGAATCTTGTCTCTGCTAAGTCAGTGTGGTGATGTCATTGACACTTCATGGTCAGTCCTGGGAAAGACTCTTGTTGGGCCAGGAGTTCCACCCAGATAGTCAAATATTATTCCCATAGTTCTGCGTTTTGTGCATTAAGAGGGTGAAGGAACTTGGTGTCTAAGATACAAGATCAGGAGATCAGTTTCATTAATGTCATCTTACTACAATTCAGTATGACAGCACTGAACAGTAAATTTTCATTAGCAAGAAATGCTATTCTCTGTAATGTCCCAGGCCTCTGTCCTAACTTTTTTTTGTTTACACAAGTGCTCAGTGCAAGTAAACTGAATAAACAGAGTTGCAGCTCCTGAAAACAGAAGTATCCCAAGGACCACTCATAACGAATTTACTTAGAAATCTTCCCTAATAAGATTGCCAGGGATAATATGTGGCTACAGTTTAAAGACAGGATTTCACAGAATGTATTGCTTTTGCAGGACACCAATAAAAACCTTGGTGATATTATCCTAGAAAATTTAAAATTTTTCTTCTAGGTAGTTTTTATTACACAAGGCCCATCCTTGTGAGTGCCTAGCTACAAATGAAATTGGAATCTGTGTGAAAACTAACTTTTGTGGATTGGGCCAGATATCAGGAAATCCTTCACTCTTTAGAGAATATCTTTAACTCTCCCAACAGATTCAGAGAATTCTTCTAGACAGCTTGCCAGGCTGTCAGAATGATGGCTGCTATCTCAGATCTCAGTTAGTACATTTGGGTCTTCAGTGAAGATTCCCAAAGCTTGTTACATCAGTCTCGGCACAGCACACTGAGGAAGCATGCACAGGATCATGACTTACATGAACACATTTCTCTCTTGGGCCCTGAATAAAATCTCTGGCAATCGGGCAGAAAACCCTTACTTCCCTTTTGTCTTGTAAACTTGAGAGCCAATTAGTTAAAATATCTCTATAGAATACATGAATTTTCAGCTGTAGGCAGGAAGGAAACTTCCACTGAAAATTGTATTCCTTTATTACATATATTTCCTTTTAATTATGAAATATTTTATATTAATATGAGTTCAAGTCTTCTGTGACTGTAGGGATTACATGTATTTATTTCTAAGATGCATATATTTCTTATGCCTGCCTAGTGACCTCTATTGTCCACATGAGTCTCTATTGCATGGCACTGGTGACCCTGTACCTAAACAAGTGATCCCAAGTCCTTGCCAAAGTGTTCTGTTGAAGAGAGAGCCAGACTTTATGGTCCCATGGGGACTGCTTCCTAAGGGAGTTAACAGACCTTTTGCCAAATAACCATCATGAAGTGTCTGAATATGGCAACAATTCACAATTATTTTGAAGGAAATGTTTGGAAAAATAGAAGGAAGGGGGTTATTGAGGTGGTTTAAATAGAATGCAATTTTGGGAGTAGAAAAATGGCCATTGAGCATTGAGCTACCCTACTGAATTCCTCAAAGTGTGGAATAATCCCTGAAGAAAACTGAGGACTTTCATTTGGTCAGTCCATGGTAAAATTTACACCGTTTGCACAATTTCACATTAAATAAAAAGTGAGTGCAGGATGCACAAAAATAAATATATATTAAATTGTTAATTTTCAAGATTTGCAGCATATCTAAATGCATCATACCTACTTTCACTTATATGCTGATTTACTCATCATCATCTAGAAATCTCTGTTCTTTGTGAAAGGAATACCACTGTGTAAGAACTATCTGCAGTATTTAAAGAGGAGTTTTTTAGGTGATAAGTTGCAATTAATATGTTAATAAATTGTATACTCCTTTGCTAATGATTTTAACATGACAGGATGTCATGGTTTCACCCCATCCAGCAACCAAGCCCCAACAGCATGTTACTCACTCCCCCTACAGTGGATTTGAGGAGAGGGTCAGAAGGGTTAAAAGCTAGAAAAAAAAGCTAGAAAACTTATGGGTTGAGTTAAAGACAGTTTAATAGGGAAAGCAAAGCAAAACAAGGAATTAATTCACTACTTCCCTAAGTCAGGCAGGTGTTCAGCTATCTCCAGGAGAGCAGGACCCCATCACACACAACAATGACTTGGGAAGATAAATGTTCCTTCTTCTACCTTCCTCCCCCCACTTTATATACTGAGCATGATGTTGTGTGCATTGGAATATCCCTCTAGTCACTCTGGATCACCTGTCCTGGTTGTGACCCCTCCCAACCTCCCATGCATCCCCAGCCTCCTCACCAGGGTAGCAGCACAAAAAGCAGAAAAGGCCTTGGATCTGTGCAAGCCCTGCTCAGCAATAACAAAAACATTTCTATATTAACCCTGTGTTCAGCTCAAATCCAAAATACAGGCCCATACCAGCCACTGGGAGGAAAGTTAGCTCTACTCCAGCCAAAACCAGCACATAGTATTATCCTGATTAGGAGTCTTATTCCTAGTATCTGATATTAATAGGTATTTTTTACTTTTTTATCCATTTATCCAGTTGCTTTTCAGTAACTGGAGTTTCTATTCTCTATTACAATTCTGTTTCTCTGACCTGAAGATAACAGAGACCTGTGTACTGAGAAGCAGAAATGAACTGTTTGGGAGTAGTCTACAGTCTGTGCAATATATCCTTTTTTTAATGTGTTTTATATACATGATTGAACTAAAATGAAATGGTTTTTAATAAGTAAATGTCAGAGGTATAAGTAGTTGCCCAAGCTAGAATAAGAAAGCAAGAAAATGGTTTTCAACTCTACCAGTCAAGCTGTGAGTTAGCCTAGCAGTTAAACGGTATTTAGGAGGAGGTTTTGCTCTTAAACGCATTGGAAAGGACACTTGGCTAATGGAGCTGCTCACCCTCCTGCCTCCAGAGTTGTTGGATTCTACATTGATACTATTTGACATCTTTATCATAAAAAAAAATTCTGGATCAAGGCAGACAGAGGGAGAAACATCTCTTTATTGTTTGGATAGATTTGGAACAATTAATTGAAGGTAGAATGGCCTTGAAGGTAAGAAACAGGATGGTTTTGTTCTTGGGTTAACTTTTGGCATACTCAGCCAATTAATTTAAGCTCTCAATATTTTAAGTGTCCCATCTGTAAGAAAGACATAAAAATGAAGGCTTCTTAAAGTCTTTTAAAATCTCTGAAGCCCACTGGTGGCCTGTTGTGTCTCAGAAAAAGCTTACTGTTGTTCCTTCGTATATGTTATTTCCTTTCCCTATGTGTTTTTTATTTTGGTGATCTTTGCCTTTATTTTGAATAGGAGTTTGGTCGATCAAAGGAAGACAAATCTACTATGTACAACACCTCCATGAACTTTTAACCAGAAGGGGAAGCTGAGTCTTAGATGATTTGATTATGATAGAACTTTTCCAGGTCTGGGAGTGGCTGATAATGCCGTTTCAGTGCCTGTCATTTCCTACCAGCTGCTCTGTAGTGGAGATTTAGAGTTCCCTGTCCTTTCTTCCTTCCTCTCATGTAGATGGAGTTAGTGAAGGAAAAATGCCAGTTAATATAATTTGAAAACAATCACAGAACATCCCAGAATTTCACTCAACCCCAGTGAACTTGAAATCATCATCAGACAAGACATAGACAAACATGTTAGCTCTGTTAGCAGATAGAATTAAGTTTTCATCAGTTTAATTGTCTGAGGTGTTGGATGAGTCTTAAATTCCATCTTTCATCAGAATTTCTGTTTTTTTCAGACAATCTTTATTCTAAATTCATCTGGAAAATGTCTTCACATCCCATTGGCATCTTTTCCTTCCTTAAATTTTCCCAGGCAAACACAGAATCAGACAAGACATGCTTCTACTTTCTCCAAACACCAGAGCTTCTGCAGCCATGCACTGTTCAAATGTCCTCAATAATGTTTGTTTCTTCCAAGCTCTTCATCAAAACTTCTTGATAAAGTTCTAAAGATGCCCATTTCATAAAGGTACCTGATGAAGGATGAGAGATGGGCTAATTTCACAGCTGAATTCAAATTCTTGTGACTGAATATAGGTATATCTTTATAGACTGAATTATATTTTCATTGCCTTCCTCCAAAATGAATTAGCAGCTTTAATTCCATTTAGGAAGTTCAATTAGAGATTTCCCTGTAAAAAGTTAAGCATCAGTGGAATTAAGCAAAGTATTTCTTAGATATACCCTTACTGTCTGCCAGTCTTTGAAATCCTTATCTAGTTTGCGTGGCTGTTTTTACTAAATGATTTATATGATAATCACCAGTGATCTTGTTACCCTGTGGCAAATTTTCTGCATGACCATTAACTGCTTGATGCCACACCACAAAAAGTACATTTGTGTTTATATATACTCCTAGTAGGAAGAACAACACTTGTAGTCATCTAGATGCTGTTGACAGAATTCACTCTATACAATGGTAGGCTCACAATCAATATAGTGTTTTTACAGTGAGTAGAAATCTGTCTGAAGAAAGCTACTTTATGAGAAATACCACAAAAATTATGGTCAGAGCAAGATGTGATGTTGGATATTAAACTTAATATAATGCACAATGAGAGTTAAGAAACTGAAAATGGGATATATGATAAATGAATATGCTTAACAGTGAACAACCTACACTAACCCGAAGGGACATTTTCCTTTATGTAACTGGGAAAAGGCATGCTACTGTTAGTTTTCAGCTACTTGATAATACTTAATTTAAAAGTCTACTGAGACCTTTAATTTGTTAGTGCTTTGACAGTAATTTGATGGCTTGTAAAGTGGCAGAGGAGCAATGCAATTTTGCAGATGTAGCTCATTATGCTTGAGAGACTGAGAACTAGGTGGTGTCTACAATTAAATGTTCATGGAATGAAGACAGAGAAAAATCAGGGACTTGAGAACAAATTTATCCGAAGGCTAGGCTGTTCTGCATGCAAGAACAGCTGATTGTAGGCCAGGACAGTGATGCAGACATGCAGCTGACTCCAAGGATTAGGCTGCTGAAGCTCTGTATGACAGTAAATGAAACAATGCCAGGCTTCATACATGGCGAATGAGGGTTTTTGTTAGAAAGAACCTGCACATTTCCATCTCATTCCAATGAGCACTTTCCAAAAAGTTAGCACAAACAGGCCAATCAGTTTTAAAGAGTGGAAATTTTTAGATAGCTAAAAACCAATGGACTAGATGACACCTGGAATAACTGGCAATTACATGAGCTGCTTGAAGACTACAGCTCCGTGTAATTTCTACAGTAGCTGATAATCCCTATTTGGACCTAGCCCTGCTGTCACTTCTCTGATGTACTCTTCAGTTTGCCTTCTCTACTGCATTGCCACCTTGGTTGCTTGCTTTTTTTGCCCTCCTTATATCCTTAACTGCTCATCTTAATGCTTCTATTACCATTAGTTTTTCATCCAAGTTTACTTGTGTCACTCCCACTTTGCATCCAGATTGGGTTTAGTTGGAAAAACCAAGCATGTCATCAAGCCCCAGCAGAGCAATTTTGCATCTAACAGAAGTAGGCATTGCCTGTAAACCCAATATCTGGATTATATCCATGATGTAAGGATGACAAATGGCTTATTAAATAATAGACTTCATAAATGCATTATCATTTCAATGAAATGTTCCATAGTATTTCTGAGAAGGCAATAAGAAGTGAACTGTAGTGCAATTCTCTGCTGAGCTTCACAGACAGACCTAATTCTAGGTCCATGTAAGATGCTGAAAAAACTAGTTGGCACATGATATCATCACCAGACGCTATAGCCATCACCAGCAATATAACTTGATGTATTTCTTGTGGTTAGTGGGCCACATTATTCCCCTTTGTGTAAAAGCACTGATACATCTGTTAGGAATTGCACTAGGCCTTTGGGATTTTCAAATGCAGCTATGCACTTTTGCAGATGTAGCTCATTGTAAATTGTTAGATAATGAAGATTTAGATTTTGGAGGGGGTGAAGGGAGAGAAATGTATTCCATATTTCATTTTCTTGGTATTGTAACTAAATGTCTTTATATTCTAGCTCATTTAGAAGAGGAGAGGTTTGAAAAAGAGACTCTTTATTTGGTTTATTTTTTTCAAGAAGTAGCAATTTCTCTCACACTGTTGCCATGTAAATGTCATAATTTATCTTTCAAAGATGAGATGAACTGACTGTGGTAAAGAGTTGGTCTTACACAATGGCCAGAGCACAAGAACAATGCAGGAATTTTGTTAGTGATGCATACATATTTGTTACCAAATCATATTTTAATCATTGCCATTCAATCTCTAAAATGCAGAGACAAAAGATAACATCAGTTAAACTTGATATTCTCTTGGCAATAGATGCAGATTGTTTTCTTTGACATTTTAGAGTTCCAAAGAAATGGAAAAAATAATTTCAATGAAATATATAGATCTGAAACCTAGTTTGGAAATTCCAGTGTATATATCTTGCAGCTGAGTTGTAGCATGTATAGGAGAAGTATATTCATGGTTGTAAAGCCTACAAACACAGCTGGCCAGAGTTCTCTCTTTTAGAATACTGTCTATCCAAACATTATTTTTAGGCCAGCAGCTTAGGATGTCTGGTGAGACAACTGGTCTTTACATGTGCTGCTGAAATGTGTATATCTTGGATAAAACCTCTTGTCTCTGACAAGTGTTTTTTGCTGTATATACTATGTCCTCCCTATTCCCAGCAGTAGTTAAGAAACACCTTACCTCATTTACCTAACGTTGATGACAATTCAGGACAATTTGTGAACATAATTCAGGTGAAACCTTGTATATCTGAATGTGGGAAAACTGTGGTCAGCCTGTGAAGACATTGTAAAACACTTATTTAAAAGTAAAAGGTTTCTCCTTGACCACCTGAGAAATCCTGGATATTAAAGCACCCCTACAGAGTTGCTTTAAAGGCTTACCTCTCCTGTCAATACCCAGGTTCTGTAGATTGGTCTGTTAAAGCCCATGGCCTCTGCATACAGGAAGATTTTTATGCACCTTCTTTAAGAACCAATGGCTATGTAAGAGAAGCTCCATCTTGAGCCAACTTGGGAATTTCTTGTTATGACCTCTTTTATGACCAATTTCTTTCATGACCTCTGAGGCCATGAGAGGCCATGATACATGAGCAGAGCAGCAGATGGAACCTTGCAGATTAGCAGGGTCTCCTCACATGTTCCTGACCCCTGCCTCAGACTTTGCTCCAGCTACAAAGTCACTGTTGATAGATAATGTCCATCCATTCAGACTGCTCCCAGGCTCAGGGCTGTGGACACAAAATTTCTCTTTTCAGCCTAAAGACAGGTACCTATCTCTCAAAGAAGGGATGGGACTTACAAAGATTTTCGCCACATTTCAGTGTATTGAGGGGAAGCAAAGGTGGACTTCAGCAAATCTTATGGCTGGTGATTTTTGTATATGTGAAATAGCTTGCCAGGTAATTTCAAGGGGATTTGCAGCAAGCTGAACATCCCTCAGTCTGGAGAAAAGTCGGTTCTTTGGGGTGCCATTTGACCTTGGCCACTTTTACTTTTTTCAAAAATCTTGTACTCTCAAAAGTGTAAACGTCAAGTGTATCTTTCCCCTAGTAAAAGAATTTAAGAACTTAAAACAATCTGATGAATTCTTCTAAATCCTGCTAAAACTATCTAGTTTACACTGAATTGCACACAGGTTTGAGGTCTTCTCTTTTCAGTTTCAGGTTGACAGGACAGGTCTGAAACATACTTTCACAAATCCAATGTACCCCTAAACCAGGATACTAGGCAAGCTACTGTATGTTGATTTTAAGCCTTGCAAGCCTCCTGACATTTTTATGTCCTTGACAGAAAGCAGCAATTATATGTTTACTATTTGTTTTGCAGCTGAAAAAAATCAGAAAGATTTTCTCTTTTGTTAACTAGAACAGTTTGTGGACACCAGGGAGTCCTTATAAACCAGCTTTTTTCAATATTTTACTTTCTTCCAGGTGGCTGAGGAAAATAATGCATCTGTTCCAAATCTCAGCAGACCCACACATTACAGACGTTACCGGAGCCCTAAAACAAACATGTTGTGTAAGGCTGGAAATGTTTCAAGAGTTCCCACAATTATGAATTCATCTGACATTCACTTGAGAAACGTAACAGCTTGGAACAAATTATCTGTCTAAACTAGCTAGCTGCACCTACATTTTCCTCAGTATGTGCAAAGGGATAAGAAGGCAGTGGGGTAGACAAATGGGTGGAACAGTGTCCTGTACTGAGGCAAAAAGGGGCAGAGGACATTGCCGGCAGCCCAAGGGCTATGACTGGGAATGAGGTAATAAGTTACCAGTCCCAGGTTTTACTCTCCTCTGGTGGTTTGAGCTGTAGTATCAATTGATTTAAATTGACAGTGATACATGAGGAGAGAGCAACTTCTCAATAACTCAAAGCAGATCCCTTCTGCCAGAATTAACTCATTTGCTTACTTTACTGAAGCTATTTATACATTGTTTCATCAGGAAAATCCTCCTTGTGACATACTTCACAGTTTTAAGGAGTTTCTGGGAAACCTTTATGACCCCATGGATATTTTAGCTTGTTTCTACTTTGGACATAGCCAATACCATTTATGTTTTCTGTTTTTCTGACATTTTATAAAGGTTTTTTAAAAACACTTTTCAACAATATTTTATCCCCATTTAAACAACAAAAAATGTTCACCATAACTATTCCAGGCTGTTTTATGGTAACCTCATTTTCATACATTAGTTTTTCGTAATTGTTCACCTTTATAGGTGGCAAAGTTAAAGCATTTTTATCCCTTCAGAAGGCTTTATACTTTTAACTGCCTTACTGTTATTTTGAACCATAATACAGTAAAAATAATTGTGCAAAAATTTGTGTTGCATTGACTTAGTATTATTTTAAAAAGTCACCCCTTGTCAAGGACACAGAAAAATACCTTTGCTTATCAGTATAATTTTTAAAAACCTGGGTTTAAGTAGTCTAAGTAATACCTTTCTGAGCATGAGGAAAATTTATCTGTGAGGGATAGGACCTGAGGGAAATGCAAGATGCATGAAAAAAACAGAGACAACAGGCAAAAGAAAGACAGAGATTTTACTCTGTAGAAGGGCTTAAGTTGTTGATATAACCAAGGCATTTTTACGACTTCTTTTTAAAGGTGACTGCCTGTACTAGTTTGAAAACAAATCAGTGGGAGATTGCAAGTCAGAATTAAAATTTAATAGGAAAATTAAAATAAATGCAATAATACAAGGGAAAAAAAACCTGACAGAGTCAGAATACAACCTGACACCCTGTTAGTCAGGGTGGCAGTAGCAGTCTAAGTGAAGTGGTTCAGTTGAAGCAGTGATCCTGTAGAAGGGCCTGGTCTCCACCTGAAGGGCCAGTGGTAGCTCTTATCCTCTGGCAATCCAGTAGGCAGGGCTGAATTGTGCAGTTCCAAAACCCAGGTTATATCCAGGTGGGAATGCTTGGCTCCTCCCCCCTGGGCGGAGCATCTCACAATGGGATGAGGTAATTCCATGAGTCATGTGGTGGTTTCTTGATGGCGCATTAACAGAGATAACACCCAGAGGGAGTTATCAGGGGTGAGTCATGACAGGAGACAACAAACAGTGACCCACCTGTTTTAACAGCTTGTAGAGATGGTAACAGAATAGGTGTTATATTGCAGCCTAGAACACTGCCTTAAATTATTTTAAGTCCCATAGCTTAAACTTATGCCAGCCTGTCTCTATTTAGACTGTTGCTTGTTTTTTAACTTATGCCTGTTTCAAATTTCTGCTTTATTGTAAACTCTTTTCGTCTTTTTGTATTTATTTTCCCTTATAGTGTTCATTAGTTCCCTTCCAATTTTTGGCCAAGAAGTGTGTGGCAGGGAAGAGCAATGATCTTCAGTTTGCCTTTGTACAACTTCCTTAAGGTTCTCCCTCAGCACATGCAAGAGTGAAAAACAGCTCTTAACTTGGATACCTGAATTGGATGCCCAGCCCAGGACGTTATCAGTATTTGCAGTCCTCACAGTGACTGACAGTGAGCTCTGATAATCCAAAGATCTTGTTCTTTCTCTTCTTTTGTCATGCTCTACTGACAGCTTGTTGGAAGTGGTAAAATCCAGCGTGACTGGAGAAAAAGTACAACTTTGTAGACCCAGCACTTTTTTATTATTTGATTAATGATGCATTCATGTGATTGAAGTACCACTATTTTTTTCTCCAGAACTCTGCAGACCTAGGCACTTTCACTGATTTTTTTAAGGTATGCTGACAGACCTCATACTGTTAGGGATGTTTGAAGCATCCTCCTAAGAGCAGCAAGAGATGTGTCTTGATAAAGGGGAAAGGAGATAAGAGGGTGAGTACATATGTTCTTGCTTTGAAATTTAGTCCAGCCTGGATCTTGCATACATCTTCCTGTTGCTGCTAACACCATTCTTCCATGGCCATCACTTTTCTGAGACTTGTGTTCTGCAATGAGAGAGAAGGGATGTTGAAAAGTAAATAAATGCAGCAATAAAGCATGAGAGATTTGGGTTCCCTGCATCAAGAGAAGATGGACAACAACAATGATAAAAATTTCTGCCTCATGAGATATAAGAGATGAAAAGTATAATTTCTGGATTTGGAAAATGAATTGGTACATGCTACTAGTATACCCTAAAAGTAGATTTCTTTGCCAGATGGACATGTATGGATTTGAGTATTACAGGGACCTGTAAGGATGATTTGTCTTTTTTTAACCACTAATGATGATTACCACAGGGGAGGCCAGAAATGCATGATGTATATTGAGACTGTTGTATTAACTGTATTGTGCATATGGTTCACTGGTAGATTGTGTTTTGGATGGACCAGACCTAATGCAAATGTACATTCAGCTCTGAGATGTCAGTTTGTGCATCACATTCAGTGGGTGTCATGTGTCCTGGAACTCTGTCCAGATCATTCCACATACAGTGGAATTCCAAACTAGCCATAAGGAGTTCCAAAAACTTGCACATACACAGATATTTCTGCCTAGGAGGTGCCACTCAAAAACTGCCAAGAAAACGGTAGGTTTACCTTACCTAGGGCAGGAGGAAGGGATCTTGCATCCCCTCAGGTCTCAGAAGCTTTGGTAGTTCAGTTACATCTGTTTCTGAAATTCTGGAAGTGATATGCAGGAATGAAAAATACATTTTTCTCTATGTAGTACATTAAATGTGTTGAAATTTTTTTTCTGCTTTTTCAAATAATGGAAGAGAGAGGTTTCAAAAGACAATGCCTTCTGAGAATGATGAGGAGAAGAATTTCTAAATTTGCATTTAGAGGCAGTGTTTCCTAGACTAGAGACACAACATAAAGGGTCCCTTTCAGTAGCAGTCATTTTTCTGGCAAGAAGTCCAAAATCACTCCTCAAGCTTTAGAGTGAGATGCAAGAAAATACTTTCAAGCAATCATTTGATAGAAAACACTATTTCGCTAGTTTGAGTATTGTGGGATGCTCAGTTAGTGATTTAGATAATGACTAAAATCAGTTATGGCTATGAACTGTTCACTGTTAAAGTTATTAATAGTGTTGCATTCTAATGACATTTTTATATGTTTTGGTGCATAGATATATTTTTTTAGAAAGTGTATTTAACATACATGATTTTAAAGGTTTTGTACAGAAAATGTAAAATCATGTTATGAACTTCAATTACTATGCCAGGTGTTCATCTTCCTCAGCTAGTTCCTCCAATTCCCTGCTGTAAATTCATGCTCCAGATCCTCTTCCTTTCCCTCGTGTTCCTTAGGAACATTTCCTTCCTGCTCTCCGAGATCTCCTCAGCAAAAACAATAAGATTACATATCTTCAGTATACCAAGCTGATCTCTTATATGTTCAACATTATGAACAATTAATATTTTTCACCAAAAATTCACATAAGATTATGCTGTAACAAGAAACAGCTTAGAGAGTTCTGGGGGAAATGCTACAGATATCTTATGCTGGTGGTAATACGTATTTCTGCCTTGGAGTAAGGAAATCCTACTTATGCCTAGCAGTGGCTTAGATGCACCTCTAAAGATGCCTGATGTTGGGTGCTGAGCAAACTGAACCGTGAGACTTTGTTCAGAGGATATCCAATACGAAACCCTGAAAGAGGAGATATTAGTCTATGGAAACCTTGGCAGTAGCAGGGAAATAATAATTACACGCTGAAAATTACCTCTGTACCTCAAGCTCGATCATAAAACCACAGAGTCTTGTGCCAGCTCTTTATTTTTCATCCCCTTTGTGATACTTGGATTTTGTTTGCATACTTAAAGTTATAATGACAGTGTACATTATTTCTAGGAGGCTGTAGAGATCATGCTTTTTCCTTGCTCTACTCAGAAAGGGTCTGTTTTTCTCATAGCATTTCTTTTCCACTTGTCCTCAGAGAAACTGATTGTTCCTTCGGTTGCCATAGGGACTAGAAAGACATTCACCATATTCATACACAGTATTTTTACAGGCTGCCTTAACCCTGCACAATTCCAGTAGCACAACACCATGCTATCTTTATGTAAGACTTTATCTCCTTTCTTAAGGAAATGTGCATTATGAACTCTGGATAAGCTCACAAGAAGAAACAAGTAGCACAAGCCATCTCATTAGCTCATTTTTTTCCCATTTCTTCATTCTGTTTTTTAAAAGAAACTTTAAAAAAATAGGGGGAGAAAAGTCAATTCAATCCCTTTTAAAACCTCTGTGTCCAAAAGCAGATATTGTCCTTAAGCCAAGAGAATTATAATTACTTTTGCTTTATTCTCTTAGACCTAAATGACATAGAGATGTAATCAAGACTAGAGAAAGTTAACACAAAGGCCATTTCATTTGTGTTCTGGGAGTAATAGAACAAGAATCCTTCCATGTTATTATTCATTAGATCAAAGCTGCATTATGCAGGAATGTTGTATTTATGTTCCAAACTTGGATTTCCCTCAGCAAAATGCTTTAGGCCCAAGCTTTGGTAATTAAATTAGATACTGAAAGTCTGATTAAGCACTTTAATGAAAAAAAAATTAAAAAAGCTTGACCCATGGTTCACTTTTATTTCTGCCCTATTCACCAGAAGTACCCTGGTGAAATATTGTCCTGCTTATTTTTTCAGTGCACCTAATCACTTACATGTCAAGTGATTTTGGATGTTTTGGTGCTAGACCAGAGATGCAAAGCACTTTAAACTGTCCTCTGCTTGGTCTGCAAAATTTCAGGGATCTAAAACCACTCAGCAGTTTAGAGATCCTTGCTCTATCTTTAAAACAGTGCCCTCTTTAAGTGGAAGCTTGTTGTAAAATTGTTCTGGGCTCAACCAGTAAAGCCTCTATCTCTAACACTGGAATATTTTCTTAAATGTTTTCCTTACATTTGCTGGGCTTTGGCATTGTAAAAAATGGTATCCTTATTCTTTTTGGAAATAAAGGGATATTGAAAAAGCTCTGGAAAGTTCCAGTTCAAATTTGTCCCTTTCTCTTACATGAATGTCTCAAACCAGACATTCTCAAAAGCTGACCTTCCCCGGGCTTTCTTTGTAAAGCTGACCCTGTTTTACTTCTACTGTGAAGGCACTTAAAGGGTACTTGTCAGATGATCTGGCCAAGAGAGAAGAAATAAGGCTTCATTTCTGGGCATGGGTCAGAAAACTACAGTAGACCTGTCAGAAATCTCCTATTTACAGGAAACTTCCCCTAAGAAATAAACATTTTCTTAGAGTCACTTTCAAAAGCCATATGGCTGTCTAAAATGCACTGAACACCCAGCTTTCCCCATGCCATCTCCAGGTTAACGAATTTTTATACCCCAGCTACCACAGCCTTTCCTGCTTTTTGTCTCCATTTTAATCTTACAGTACCATTTGCCCCTGGATTGGAATATGCAGCAAGCATTTGTGTGAAAAACTCAGCAGGAACCAAGTTGTGTGCTTAATCTGATAAAGCCTCACATCCCTGACTCCGTGAGCTGTTCATGCTATGAGGTTACGTGAGAATTCATGCATACTTGGATGTGATGGGCTTCTAAAAATAACCAACTCCAATGTACATGCACACTGACAGCAGAAATGCCAGACATTCCTCACTGCTCCAGGATTTTCTACTGAATGTGTGTGCATATGAAAAAGAAACAATTTTGAGAAATTAAACCACTTCCCATTAAGGCAGCACTCTAAGAATTGATTTAGCAGTTTCTTTGCTAATTGTCCATAGATTCTTTGCTTCAAATAATTGGCAGCTGTAGCCCAAAGTACTCTAGGTCTCCTCCTGCCCTTGGCTATTCTTTCAATTTGACTAACTGTGAAAAAAATCAAAGGGAGGGCTGCAGTCAAAGGAAATTTGTTATTGAAACAAAAGTGGATCTGCTTCCCTGCCAGACTTTCCATGGACAAAAGGGTATTTGTTTTCCCCTTGGTACCCACTGTGGCATGGCTTTCATTGGAAAGTTAGCGGGCCAAGGTTACAGCTGTACAGGATTGCCAGCCAGCTTTTGCAGCCAAACAGTCTAAAGCAATCCATGAGAGCACAGCTGTCTCATAGTACAATGAGGTGAGGAGCACATGATGAATAGCTAAGTCTGTGTCTGTGGGGGAAGTGGGGAAGGAGAACAGATCACCGAGGAGATTGCAGAATGCAAGTAATACAAATTATTCAGAGCATTTGCTGTCAGTGAAATGAGCTATGTATCTGATAGTGCCTGAAAGAACAGATGGATTGAAACTAGTATGTCACATCCAGCTCATCTAATCTCTGGCCAAGAAGGGCAGGGAAACATTTGAATTCCCAGTTTCAACATTCCTTTGCTTATGGTTTCCAGTAAAATCCCAAAGCTGGAAGAGCCAGTTTCCCATTTGAGATGCAGCCAAGATTCTCAGAAAACAATAATTCTCAGGAGATTTCATGAGATCTTTTTTCAAAACCACATAACTATCAAAAAAGATTTTGGCCTGGTTGGTTGTACCATCAAGCCAAGATGTAATTTTGGTAAACTTAAACTCCAAGCATAAGCCAAGACCAAAAATCCTTCTTTCAGCCCATATTCACTAGAAAATATATCGTATGTTTTGCTGTTGGTAGAAATATCTATATTTGAATTCAAAAGTAGTGAACAAATCATTGTATTTATTGAATTTTATCCATCTTCCTTTAGACTTTAAAGTGCTGTGCAGCATCAATCATTTTTAAGTACAGCTACCCTTAAAATCAGTCCAGTGTGTGTTAAATCAAGAGTATGTCATTTTTTGTTCCTTTGAAGCCCTCCAGAGCCATGAGAGAACTGATAGACCTTGCTAATCCTGCCTGGCCTTCCACACCCCTGCCTGTAGGGTCAGGACACCATTTAGGCTTGGCCACAGCCTCTCTGTCCCTGTCCAAACTGTTTTCTGTCTCTTTGCAGCTATTTGCATCTTGTTTTGCCCCTGATGGGATCCTTGGCATCAGTTGTGGGCCTGGGTCTGGGGCTGTTGGTGGATGGACCCTGCTACCAGCCCACGGTTCTGCCCTGCAGGACTGCGCCTGCTTGGTGAGGGCTTGACTTGCCCTGGATCACCTTTACCTTCATTGCCCTTAGGCAGCAGCTGGCCCTTGCTACTCCCTGGCATTGGATTTTAATCAATGGATTTCTCTTTTCTTCCTTTTTTTTTCTTTTCAACAGAAGTACATTTTTTGTGCACAACTCCACAGCACTACTTAACTCTCAGCTGATAATTACACTTGGATTCTGCCTTTAAAGAAACAAAAATATTGTCAAACTTTGTCATGAAATGATTTGTGTAGCTTGCCTCTGTTTCTGACTCAGCTCTCTATGTGGTGTAAATATTCTTTTTGCAAATACAAGCTGATGCACAAAATAGGGGAAAAAAGGTTACAAGATTGGACAGTCCTCAGTGTTTGGCAGCAGCTCCATATTTCCTGAGAGCCTTCTGCTGCCAAAAGCCTAGCTCATGAGGGTGAGCTAAGCAGTTGTGATGGATGAACTGGCTGCATGGGCCCTGCTCCTGATACACATGCATGGGAGAAATAAATCATAGTGGCCAAATGTCTTTAGTACCAGTCAGCACCAGAAATGGCCTTGTGTCTTTATGTCCTTCTTGTTCTCTTTGTCACTTTTAAAGTCAGAATAGATTAAGTCATGCCAAATCTTCTTCCCTCAGCCCTATCTGGCTTACCCAGTCCTAATTCCTTCAACATTTATGGGCCATGTTTTTAAGACCTTCAGTCATTTCTGTTGCTCGTCTGGACTGACCCACATTCTTCTTGATCTGCACTGCCCAAAAACGGACATGGTGCTTCCCCTGAGATCATGCTACTGACAAGTTACTTCACGTGTTTTGCAAACAAAACTCTTGTTTATCTATCCCAGTATAGTACGTTCTGGTTTTCTGTAGCAGCCTAACATGGAATAATTTTCAGCTCATGACTCACTGTACTTTACAGATCCTTTTCTATAGTACCAGCGATCATAATTACTCAGCCTGTCATTATACAGCTGATCGCTCTTGTATACAGAACTTGACATTCATTCCTGATGAATTGCATTGTATTCTTCCCTGGACAATACCTCTAATATTGCTCAGTGATTCTGTTGAAAGCCTATTTTTAGAATCACTTTTGTTAGCAGAAGGTGGCTAAAGCCACTGTCACGGATGCCAGATTATCACAGGTAATGTTTGCAGCACCAGTTCTGTCACTCCACTTTAGGGTAGCCCAGACACTGACGGCATGAAAGACAACTCCACTTAGATGCTTGGGGTTAAGCATCTACAGACATTTTAAGCACTGAAACTTCCACTGCAGGCAATGAAAATATGGTTCAGTGTGACTTAGGAATATTTGAGGATTATTTACTTAATCAGCCGTCAGTATGGTGATTCCTGAGTGTCATTTGAGATGCCCCAGCCTGGCTCCAATATCTGCAGCAGAATGACAGAGGTCATACAGGAACTTGGGAACTTCTGGTCTCTACTGGATGGCAGCAGCGTGTCAAAAGGAGATCCTTTCAAAAGGGCCTTTCAAATGGTATTGGATTCCTCTGACAGATGGAATCAACCCCCACACAATTAATATATGGTTAATCTCCAGAGGTCCAGAATACTTACTTCCAACTCTAAGTATGCTGTGATTTTGTGATGGGCAGTGAAAGGAGGCAACAGCTACAAGTTACAGCAAGAGCAATTCCAGCTGGATATGGGGATAAAAATTTCATTGTGATGTTGATTAAGCACTGGAGAAGAAAGGCTATGGGATCTTCATCCTTGAAACAGCAGAAAGTCAACTTGAGATGGCCCTGAACAGCCTGACATTGCTTCGTAACTGGCCCTGAGACAGGGGTTGGACTAGACAGCTGCCAGAGATACCTACCAACCAAACTTTTTTTTATTCTAAACAGCATGCAAAGTTACTGTAATTCCTTTACTATTGCATTCACATCACATTTAATTAGGCAATAAAGAGACAGAAGGAAAAAGAGAAGGGTAGGAAGTAATTGAAGCTATTTGGTTTCTTTAATTGCGAAAAAACCAAAAGTCCGTGGCAACAACTGCCATTTAGTTAATTCAGCACCCTTAATTAAAATGAATAGCATTTTTAAATCAAGCCTCTTTATCAAGTTTATGGTGTATTTATTGCTTACATGACACCTCATTACTGTCAGCCATGACCTGAGAAACTTGAGAGATGGAGAAAGAACAGCAGTTCACTGGCAGAACTGGAAACAAAATGTGCTCTTCCAGTGTTCAAAACTTTAGACAATTTTGCCTGTTTCCTGTTGGGAGAGCTCTTTTTTAAACTGCTGTTTTAATGGATATTCAAAACTAAGTGTGCATGTTCACACTTGGACAAAACATGGTCAGCTTGTTAGGTCATGTTAGAGAGCACTTCACCAGCAAGGATCTCTGCTGATGTAACTTCTAATTTATTTGTCTTAAATGACATTAATGTAATCTGAGTCCCCATGTTCCAGTGAATTCCTGAAAAAACTAAAAGGAAGTTGTACATGAAGTCTGTTTTTTCTCCAAAGATCCCAGCATAAAATAGAAATGGGAAGAAATAGCCACCATAGGAAAAAGCTCTTCTGTTCCAGCTGTTCTATTATGACAGCTTGAGCCACTGAACGTTCTGTCTCCCGTTGAGCTACTCCTTTTCCTGTCTTGTTTTCTCCAGCCTGACAGCTAATTTACTAGCTCCCTATTCAATTCTCCCTTCCTTCAGACTTTTTTCACTGCCTGTTTTATAACATTGCTATCCTTTCTGCATTCATTTTTGGGTCATAGTTGTGTGGACTCCTGGCAGGTCATTGTAATTAATCACGTGCATGAGTCCAATCTGCTTTGCCTCTCTGAGGAAAACGTACAGTGGGATTCCAGTTTTCCTGGAAAGTTTTACTGTTTGAACTTTGATGTATTCTCTGTAAGTTTTGACAGGGCAGGATATCTTACTATTTGACTCTACTTTTTCATTTGGCAGTCAGACAAAGAAACCCAAAAGTCAGGCACTATTGCTTTACTTGCAAAGTTTGTATGATTTATCTGGATTTATTTTTTCCCCCTGTTGGCTGAATGAATTTTTCTGACTTGGATGCATAAACCAATTTGTTTCCCACCTTTTTTCTATATGCATTCATTTGTACAGGCATACCTGACAAAAGATGATAATTAACAATGGGCATGTCACTGGTAAATTCACCATATTAGGACTGTAAGCAATTGTGGGAAATGTTTGAGAAGAATGCTACTAATGGTGAAAGCAACAAAAGATGTTAATTATTGTCAGAGAACTATGTGTGTATTTCTGTACAGGAGTGTTTGGAAGCAGATGTATCAGTTTGGTGTAACAGGCTGCTGTGGCAGGTACTACCTATGGGAAAGTTCTTTCTCTTTCAGCAGTTGGAAGGAGTTCATCCCTAAAACCTGAGGACTTATATATCAAAGAAAATTTTCTTGTGAATTTCTTGTGAAAATTGTGAATATTTTCTATCCTCTAGATAATTTTACTATTCATACAAAAGTCCAATAAATTGGAAAACAACTAAGATATTTCGCTTCAGTAATGTCATCTTTGAATCTTGTAAAATGTGTTCACTCTCCACAACCCATAAAACATAAGGCGATATCTCTTAACAAATTCCTGCAGAAAAGAAACAGAACAAAACACAGTCTTTAGAGCAGATAGAAATTCTGCTAAAATTATGAGATGGAATGGAAGGAAGATCTGGATTTTTCCGCTTAGCAGACAGTAAATGAATAGCATTGGAACAAACATAATGTTGTTAAACAGAAATAATAACATCAGTCTCCAAAGGAAATAATTTGCTTTAATCCCTGTATCCAACTCCCTCATATCAATAATAGCTGCAAATGATGATCCAGGGTAACAGAAGGTTGTTGGTATGTTAAGATGACTGCTTCTTGGAAAACTGAAAAAAATAGCCACTGTGGATAATATAAATCTTATTTGTTGTAACAACATTGATCATATAACTGTAGAACCTGTTAATGAGTGCAGACTCCACTAATCACACATAGAAAAATCTAGGCATTTGTGCAGGAAAGAAAGACAACTGATAAAACAGAGTACTTTGCTTAAGACTGTTTCAGATATGGAACTGTGCTAATTTTGGATGAGATCCATTTCACCTAAAACATCTATAGCAATAAATTAAATAGTGCTATAAAAAATCCAGTTTACAGTTTGAATGAAGCCATCCTGCTTTAGTAGAACTATTTATTATTAATGACACAAACTGTTTCATGCCTCATTGCCTCAGTGCCGAAAAGGGTTCCTGGGCATTTTTAACTTACTACTGTAGCTGTAGTCCTACGCTCCCTTCCTTCCCAAGTAAGAATCTGAATGCCTAAAATTCATCTATGTTTCAGACAGGAATCTTGACAGTTTTAACTGTCCTAAGATATCCTAAAATTCAGGACGTCAATATTAACCAGGCACATTCTAACATAGCTTGGGCATGTCCAAGACCCTATTACAGACATTTTTCATTCCGTTCATCTGCAGAGGGAGTTCTTATTTCTGGCTTACTTCTGTGCTCAGCATTTTGCCTTCAGAAGGGAATGAAGACAAGGAGCTTCCATCCAGCTACTCCATATTTGTGTGCTTAAAGATTTCCATTTTGAACAAAATTGAGCCAAGAATTAAAATTTCTTCTTTTCTCCTGGAATTCTCTATTCATTAATCTGTCAGACCAAAGGAAAATAAGCTCACTGAATATATGGCCTTATCAAGAAAAAGCCAAGGATAGGCTGCATCCTTGTTCTGTGTACTTTTAAAGACAAATGTAGGCTTATAAATTACCCAGAGCCTAACAAGGGAGGTAGGCTTGGTGTATGCCACTGGAGCTGCGGAAGGTACTTCTACTGGGCAGAATGGCTGTCCCTTTTATGGTTTACAGAGGTGTCTCCCTCCTCTAAACAGGGAAATCAGGCACTGATTTTAGACAGTCATAGTTCATGTTCACAAAGATTATACTTTAAATGTTATTCATGTAAGTTCATTAAATGCTTATTTCATACCTGTGAAATGTGAGACTTAATCTGGAAAAAGTGCTGCCTAGAGCTTTCTAAGCTTGAAAACCAATATATAAAATTATGGGTTTCAAGTTTATTTCATACGGTCTTTTAGAAAGGCGCTAGATTTTTTTTGCAGTGCTAGAAACTTACAAAGTCAGGTAAAAAAAAAAAAAAGAAAAAGAAAAGCAGACATTAAAAAGACAGAGAAAGATTCAAGACCTACTCTGAACTAAACCTATTTATTTTTACAAGGGGCATATTATACCTAATAAAACTGTCTACACTAAACTTATTAGGATCACAATATGAAAAATGGACAGAAAACTGGGGTTTGTAGTACAACGGCAATTAAACCCAAAATGCAGCTTGAAAATAGTCATATAAAGTGACTTTCCTCTGGGAACAGTTAAAACTCATGGCCAAAAATGTGAAAGGACATTCATTGGCTCAGAATCCAAGATATTAATTTTGAATCTGTCTTTATTTGATCTGACATAAAAGGGTACATATTTACAAGGCAACTGTACACCTGGGACTATTCTCTGGCACAGAGGCCAAGGGGCAGAGAAGAGAATCCATTATCATCTTAGATGCTAAAGCAGGTTGTACATCCTTTGAGAGCAGTTCCTGGACTGCATTAACATTCAGGCCATACCTGGAAATTGTTTGATAGAGCACTTGCTGGCCCAGGAAAAATGGTGCCAGGGAATGTTCTAAGAGTTTAACATGTCCAAGTTCCAGTGCCCAGGAATGTTCCCTGGCAGTGCTTGATTTATTAACACAGAAGTAGCCAAAACCCTCTTGTTTCAGACACTTAAAATGACACTTGAGACACCACTAGCAAAAGATGATCTCTATAGAAAATTACAGTACTTGCAGGAGAAAAATAACACAAAGGGTTTGAGAAGGTGATGAATGATGTGATATGAAAGGTGCAGTTAAAAATATAATTTTTGATTGAATAAATCACAGAAAAAAATCTATATTGATTAATCTTACGTGATTTTAAAATTCCAAAACAAACAATGGCACTATGCTTTTAGAATACCATTTTGATGGCATTAGGCCTGTCCATTTGAAGCATTACTGTGATTCCTTCCACATTCAATCAATATTGACCATCTTTTTTTGCATCTTCTCTACCATTTTATGGATGTACCATTTTTATAGAATAATACACGTATGCAACTTTAATCCTGATGTACTGAAGTGTTCTCTCTCATTGTCCTTTTTCTTGTTATGTTATAATGTTTCATCTTCTTTCCCTTCCCATTTTCCAGCTTCTTATTGATATTTTTTTAGTATTAGCTTTCTGAATTTTTAAGATATCATGCTAGTTTTATAGCTGTCTTCTTATTTTGTTTACAGTTTTTGTTTGTTTGTTTGTTTATAGGCTTATTACCTTTTGGACATGAAGTAAAATATCCATAATTGATTTCTAATTGACATATGATTTTTCTGCTTAAATTCTTTCTGCTAGCTGACTTGGCTCATAATTCTTTTCAGTTCTGGGAAATGTCTCCTTTCAAAGCACTAATTATGTATTTACTGCTTTGGATTTTATTGTGTTTAATGTAACAAGAGTGTTCAAACTGAATTTTTGTACTTACACTGTCATTAATTTTTGCTTATACAGCAAATTCATCTTTATCTCTCACAATGGGATTTCAATTTCTTGCATAAACATTCATATAGAATAAGAAAACTACTGTGAAATGCATGCTGAAATTTCAAGGATGTTTAAGTACTGTTAGTATCACATTCTTGTATTTCATTCGTATTGCTTTCACAATATAAGAGATTTCCTTAATCATTGGGCTGGTGTTTACACGGCTGCTCATTCTGTTCTATAGAATGAATCAAAGGTTTTCAAAACACAGCAAACAATATTCCATCTTATAGTCTACCTTCTAAAGCATTGATCCTTAAAACTTTAAGATGATTTTTGGTCTAAAGAAATAGTTTCCCAGACAATGATTTCCTTATTGATTATATAATACTGAACTTAAGATTCCAATAATAGATTAGATTAATTTCATTGAATGAACGATTTTATTTCATATTGAAGATATTTATTCCAACACCAGGTAGGGAAGAAAACAGGAGCTAGATCACAGTTGATGTTCTACTTGCCATAAGAATGAATTTGGAAAGAGAATTTTTTATTTTGAAGTTGTATATTTAGAGAAGTTGAATAAGTCTATTGAATTATTTGGGCTTCCTTATTATATGGTGTAGAGCTCAGCTATGCTTCTATAATTTTTCATTTGCCTTTTTAATTTTAATTTTCCTACTTCCCAATCTTTTATGTATAAGAACTGTTGTTAAGTGCTATTGACGTGAAAATATCCACATATATTTTTTCTGTTCTGTCATCTATCTTCTAAAAGATGTGTGAAAACAGAGATGAAGTGTTGGGGAAGATGAAATAGGAAAGCCTTATAAAGATGATTACCTGGCAAAAGATACTGAGAATATAGAAACTATAGGTTGTCGCAGGCCGCTTGGCCGCCCGGCTGGCCAAAGGCCTACAATGTCCTCGTGTGCCTGGTTCTCGTGTGTCGCAAGCGCGTGTGCAGCGACAAGGCTGTGCCTTTATCTTTTGCGCGACAGCTTCGAGGCTGGTTAATATTTCCAAAGCCCAGGCTGGGGCTAGCAGCAGCTGATGGTGAGAATGCGACGCAGAGACAGCAAAAGGACTAGGAGGACTCGTCCGTGGTGTAAATCCAAGAGTTTATTCCCTGCCCCGGGGGGGACAGGGGCTCACCGCAGGGACGGGAGCTATCAGACGAGTAACAAAATAACCGTTGCACCAGGTTTTTAAGGGGGGGGG
>VZTJ01000540.1:592072-608856 GCA_013397795.1 Orthonyx spaldingii
AAACAATGCCTTCTGCTTGCAGACAGGTCCAAGGGTCAGAGCAGACCCTCCCAACTTATCAGAGGGTCCAGAAAGTAGATTTTAGAGTTTAAAATATAGCATCATATGGTAATACAATGATTCTTATAGGCTGTATGTAAATGTTATAAGATTTGTAGCTTATACCACATTGGTTAATGAGAATTAAAATATTCAGCACAGAGGATGATTTATTAGATTGTATACGGGAACCGCGATCACTTTTGCTCTATCTTTCCACCACTTCTGTTCTCTTCTCCAGCTTTCGTGCTTACTCTCTCACTTCTCTGACCTGCTTCGAGCTGCGTCTGGCAGCTCCTAGCAGGTCACTCACACCCACGTCTTTCTACAATAAACTTTATGCTCTAAGACCTGACTACAGAGATCTCTCATCTCCATCTGTCCCGACCTTCCGAAACTGAACTGCACAGCACCCCTGCAATGAAGGGAGTATTTTTTTACCTATAAGTTATAATTGACAACAGAGAGAGGAATCTGAATGAAAGCTGATGCACAATCTGATATTTACAATTTTTTGACAGCATGTTGCAGTAAATAATGAGTGTTAACGCATGCATTGTCCATCACCGTAATAATTATTATCTATGTTCAGATAAAATGGATATTCTCAAAGCTAGGGTCATATAGGGTCAGATAGGCTATATGACATTTGAAACTACTTCTCAGGAAGAAATTAAAACCTTATCTGGAGAATTTCTCTGCCAAATGAGGGCAAGTAGAATAAGTTTTCAGAAAGCTCCATCACTCAAGCTGAAAGAGAAAAAATTGCATGTCATTCCTTGGGTGAGGAAAAAAGGGTTATGTAAGAAAAAAGAAAAGGTGCTATTGTTTCTGTAAACTTGGAGGAGCAATCCTTAAGACTCTTTCCATTTTCATTGCATTTTTATCTTGATTAAAAATGGTATTGTCCACAGTTTTGGTTACATTTTTTAATTCTTTTCCCAGAGGACAAGAAGATTGCTGCTTGTACAGTGTAAATATCAGACCCTATTCTCTAAATACCAAGATGCTGAAAGAACTTAAAAATCACAGGTGTTTCTGATGGAATATAGCTTACAGGAAGAGAATATCATAAGCAATCCAATTTGGAAGTGTTACATATACAGAAACATGAATGGTGTGTGCCAAAAAGCACTGCTGGAGGAATTTTATTTAGATATTTAGAAAAATCAGAGAAACCACCCAAATGAAACTATAAACTAATTGTGAGCTATAGTCATAGTGAAACCAGGAAAAAATAAGTTAATAGATTTGTTCTTCTATTATATAAAGCTGGCTGTACCCTGGAAAGCCTCAGACTGTGTTCTGTAATTTTCTCCATAATGGCTGTTGAATTGCTAGCTCCCATTCACATATTAATTCTTTGCAAATGTTTTTTGGTGCAAAGACTCAGGATGTTCAGTCTCAAAAAAGGCTCAGGCTTCAAAGCACAGTTTGTCTTTCCCTCTCACATATATTCCAACAAGACTTTTTTTTTGTACTAAACAATGGGAAATACCTTTCTCACTGTGAGATTTACTGCTCCTTACAAGTATCTGACAGTTAAACTTGGCAGTCATTTTATTGCAAGAGGATGCAAGAAAAATTTCTGAAAGTTCTGGGGCTCTGTTCATCTGGCAGCTAAAGGATTCCAGCAAAGCCTTGCTTGGGCTCAGTCTGAGAGTATGGAAGCTTTAATTGTCCATGTGAATACTTTAAACCAAAAGGAGCCTGAATGTTGAGGGGCATTTCCCAGTGTATCTGCCTGAGAAAATCTATATTGGAGAGTTTATCTGTTCCTGTGACTATTTCACAATATTTTAGTTGTCAAAGATCTATTGTACTCATTTACATTAACTGAATAATTACATTGTATGACTATTAATGCATACCAGGGAGTTTTCCCTGTTCATTGTTTTTCTCAAAATTCTAAATCATATAAGGTAACAGTATGATTTCCTGTTGATTCCTGGTATAATTTGGAATGATTTGCAAAACCTTTACAAAATGATGCACACTGATGTTATTGGGAGTATTTCCATTCCATAGTAGGCTGTAAATCAGACACATTCTGGTAAACGGAATGTTTTCAAGAAATATTTTTTGAAATTTTTTAAAGAACATACAAAGCAATCTCAAACCTGGGAGAATTATAATGTGTGGCAGTAGGCTCTTTAATACCACAAACATGCAAAAGGAGTCACCCAATGATAATCTCGTAGAAATCAATGTGAAATGACTTTTAAAGTTCTTTCTTATCAGGAATTTTAATGTCCTAACTTAGCATAGCCCTCCCTGGGTACCACGTAGTTTTGCTTGTGCAAACAGCTGCATTCTGGAATGTTCCACTTGTGTGAAGTGGTGGCATTCCCATCTCTGCAATGTATCAGGTCCAATGACAGGAGAATAAGCTGAAAAATCCATTTCTGTGTTCTTGGACATGAGGACTGGAGAACCAAAGAACATTGTAACCGGGTTATTACATCAATGTTTGCAGTAAGGTAAAGTTTGTACCAGCTGGAGATCCAAACCATATATTTTAAATATTGGGTTTCTGCTACTTTTTGTGACTTTAGGCTTTAAAATGCATTCTCTATATGCACATCTAGCAGAGATAACACTAAGGAACTATGAAGGATAAAAGGCTATATTAATTGTAAGAATTGCTTCCCAAGACAGACTTTTAATCTTGGCAGAGAATCACAGCCTGACAGTGATTCAGGAGGAAAGCAGAAATCAGCCTGACAGTGGGCCAATACTAACTGGACAATTTTGACTATACCTACCATTGGGATTTTTGCATAGTTACATTTCTGTTACATTAGCTATAAACCAACATGTGAACACAGTAAATAGAAAAACACCTGTGATCTGTGAAAAGAGGAGTTTTCTTTCCCCTCATATTGAAGAAACATCATTTAAGAACAGTTGTCTCATAAAATCAGGGAGGAGAATCTATATAAAAATAATTTATGGGTGTAGTATATGAAGTCAAATTAAGAACTGGGGAAACTGTAAAATTAGCAACAGAGATTTGCTGATAATGTAATGACCTAAAGGACTGTGAAAAAAAGATACCTGCATATTTTCAGATTCTTGACCATGTGTTATTTTTCTTCTTACCTGTTTGATTTCAGAAAGTTTTAATTGAACCACTGCAATTGAGATTTTAAAATTAACAAATTCTAGAGGTGAAGGGGACACACTATTTACATTAACAAAATTACACTCATTTTATTTGCAATAACAAGATATTCCTTCTTAAATGAGAAGGTGGCAAATGTCTAAGAAATATCAGAAGAGAAACTGTGTGAAGCACGTACTTCCTCTGGCATTACACAGTATTTTTATAATGAATGAAAAGCTAAATTATTTTGGGATCAACATTAGATGTGTTAAATTCAAATCAGAAAGAATCTCACTGAAATGATACATAGATCTAATTAGTAGAAATCCCTTGAATTTATGGTTATGCTGGTCTGAGAAGTCTATTCTTTTTATTTCTATTTGCTAAAATTGAATTTACACCTAATGAAATAGGCTTGCATTTATTCTGGTCTACAGAGTAATAATTTTAGGTACTTTTTTTTTCCAATAACAGATTTCCATGGAGAATACTTTTCAAATCTATTCTGAATATTTGCTGCCAGAATGGCTTGGTTCCAAAAGTTTTGCAAATGGATGTTTTTAAGTGTTGCCAGAATTAATTCTGAAGTCATCTCTTAATAATATAGATTCAATGCAGAGAAAGCCATCGAAAGTTTTAACACATTGCCTCTTGTATACCTTACTTTATTAGAGGATGATATATTATTAGATCCTCAGTCAGCATAAATCAATCTAGTACAACCACGAGGATTTTTGCCAGCTCTGATCTAGTGTCTCGTCAATCCTTGGCCTGTTCACTAAAACAACAGATAAGTTTGCCAAGTTGGACATACTAGCTTAATTTGAATGCTTCTGCTTTGATATGAGGAAAGTTGGCCTATAGTATTGATCAAAAATGTATTGTTTGATGTCTCAGGTAAAGACTCTACCCTACCCTTAAACTCATTTCATTGCCCCTTCTCTTATACTTGGTGGGGTTTTTTTTCACCAAGTTTGTACAAATTCAGATAGCAATCTGTCACTGTTTATTCTGGATCTTGACCCAGCTTCTGCAGAAGTCACGAGCAAACTCCCACCGGCCACTGAGACAGATCAGTCATCAAAAGCAAAAAATCCCTGGAGTACTAGTTCTTCACAGGGATATGCAGAAGGAGATGATCACACAGCAACAGTTGTTATTATGAAGAAGGAAATTTTTCTGGGGATGAAGCATTCAGGATGTTTATCAGGGCTTTTGTCATGTTATGTTCTAGAATTAGTATGCTTTTCTATTGCAGAAAATTAGCTGGCTTTTTGCCAGGTTGGATTTTTGTTTCCATTTCCATTACCTTGCAAATTTCGCTGGAAACTTTTGTTACTCCAGACTGTGCTTGAATATTTATCTGTTTTTCCGGTGCATGTTAAAAATTTGTTTGTATTTGCTAAAATGTAAAAAACCCAAGTAACAGAAATGAAACAGCAAGCATTACAAAATTTGGATATGATCTTTCAAAGCTTTTTCCCACCAACTTTGAAGGTATTCCTCAGGAGAATTAAGTATACTGAAATATATATCATCGTTTGCCTTGTCAGTTGCAAGGAAATTTGGGTAAACCCCAGAAGTTAGATTGCAAATGCTGGGTGCCACAAAATCCATGTATCTTAAAGTATAAAACTATTTCATCATTTTCAGAAGAACTTACCTGTTAGGTAGAAACTCGGTGAAGAAACTAAGGGATTTCCCAGAAGAGTGCCCCAGACACCATTTCAAAGACTGAAGACTGAGAGGAAAAGTTTAAGAGGGAAAGATGTTTCCACACTTCCTGTTTAAGCAGAAGTACTAAGATCCTTACTTCCCTTTTCCATCTTGTCTTTCATGATCTTATATTTACACCTCATTTTCCTCGTTCTCTGAGACTGCTGTGGACAGCATCACAGTTCCTGACAGAGTGCTGGCACAAGATAATATTTGTATTAGCAGTGTTGCTAAAGGATTTGGAAAGATTTGTCCTATAATACCAGTACTGGATACTCAGGCACCCAGACAGTGTAAAGTGGTGGTCAGTCCCACCAGTGTAAAGATTTAATGCATTGTAACTGGTGAGTGAGTGTTGGCTGCCTTTGCTAAGGTTGGAAGCTGTGCCACATAAGATGCTCTAATTTATGCCAGGGTACATAAAATACTAAAATATAACTGACACACTATGAAACAGAAAGATACCAGATGTCTTATGGTTAAGAATATACCCAAGATGGGCATTTTTGCTTGTTTATCCTAGTGACAACATTTGGTTTTCTGTTTTTCTTTTTCTTAGTTGTAAGAGTTATTTGGCTTTGAGAAATGCATGTTTATCGTCCACATATTCTTACAGCTATGCATTTCTAGTCACTGTTGGGACCTCATATATTTATCACACAAAGATTATTCCCTATTCTTTGTTGACAGATGCTTGTTTCGTTTCTAGAATAGAATTTTACCACTTGTCTAGGTTTTTTTTCTCCTTTTGCTCTAGGTATCAAATAAAGGTAATTCTTGCATTTTGTGCTGTGGAACTACTCCCTGTTAGAGAGTTCTTTGCTAAAAGATGTTTTTTCCTCATTCACTTGCAATCTTTCTCACAATAATTGATGTGACTCAATTTACTTCAATAGATTCAGCTGGCTAAAAGGTGTCGCAGTAGGATCTTGAAACTAGATCTAGTCTTTTGACAGCTGGTCAAAATGGTAACAGATATGCCATGAATCTTCATTTGGACTTTGATGGTTTAGGATTACACAGTAGTTAATAGTATCGAGTTCTTTTTTTTGCAATTTTAATTTGCACATTTATCCTTACAGCAATTTTGTTTCAGTCAAAACAGTTTCATATTTTTCAGCATTTATCCTAGAAACATGATACGACATAGCATCTTGAAGGAAAATGTTGAATTCTGTCTGAGACATAAAAAATTTGCTTATAATCACTTTGCAATCATTCTGGACCATAAGTCTAAAAAGGTAGCCAACCCATTGTTTCTGTTGGGAATAATGAAGACAAAATAGGATATGAAGATTTATTATTTAGATGCTTCTTTTCTGAAACCAGTAGTTCTCATGAACGTGGGAGACTTGCTGGGGCTTGATTCGCGTGTATTTTGTCAGAAACAGTCTCATGGTTTGAGGGATCATCTCATTTCACACGGTTCGGGGGGAGGGCAATTTTTAAGTGCAGTCAGTAAAATGACATTAACTACAGTGAATACGCATATGCAAACAAACACAAAGTCCTGTGTGAACTGATCCTCAGCTTCCTGTGGGAATGACATCTTCAATGGATTACATTTGAGCTCACTGAGAATCAGCCGGGATGACAGCTGAGCTGGAAGCTTTGCCAGAATGCTGGCTGCCGTCTGGTTCTGTATATGTTTGTGATACCTATACTTAGCCTGTGCTGTCTGGGGTAGAGACACTAGAACTGGTGTGACAGTCAAGTGTAAAAGGAGCCTAATGTGTGATTCTTCTGAGTAATCGTAACATTATTTGAATAGCATAGAATCATTAAGGTTGAAAAAGACCTCCAAGATCATCAAGTCCAAGCTCTTGCTAAGCCATGCCAAATAAACCATAGAAGTGAGTGCCACATCCAGACACTTCTTGAACATTTCCATGAATGGTGACTCCACAACTTCCCTCAGCAGCCCTGTCCAATGCTTAACCACCCTTTCAGTGAAGAAACTCTTCCTGATGTCCTGAACCTCCCCTGACACAGCTTGAGGCCATTTCCTCATGTTCTCTAGCATGTTACCTAGGAGAAGAGACCAACCCCCACCTGGCTACAACCTCCTTTCAGGCAGTTGTAGAGACTGGTAAGGTCTCTCCTGAGCTTCCTTTTCTCCAGACTAAACAACCCCAGCTCCCTCAGCTGCTCCTCATATGACTTAACTCTCCAGACCCTTCACCAGCTCTGTTGCCCTTCTTTGAACTCGCTTCAGCCCCTCAAAGGTCCTTCTTGTAGTGAGGGGCCCAGAACTGAATACAGGATTTGAGGTGTGGCCTCACCAGTGCTGAGTACAGGGCATTGTCCTGGTTCTACTGCCCTGGTCCTGCTGGCCACGCTATTGCTGGCCAGGATGTCATTGGCCTTCTTGGCCACCTGGGCACACGCTGGCTCACCAATCCCAGGTTCTTTTCCACCAGGCAGCTTTCCAGCCACTTTGCCCTCAGCCTGTAGCACTGCAGGTGGTTGTTGTGACACTAGTGCAGGGCTCAGCACTTGGCCTTGTTGAACCTCATACAAATGGTCTCAACCCCTTGATCCAGCCAGTCCAGATCCCTCTGCAGAGCCTTCCTGCCCTCCAGCAGATGAACACCCTTGCCCAGCTTGGTGTCATCTGTACATTTGCTTAGGGTGCACTTGATCTTCTCATCCAAATTATTGATAAAGATATTTAACAGGATTGGCCCAACATTGACCCCACTAGTGACCAGTCACCAACTGAATACGGCACCATTCACCAGCACTCTCTGGGCCTGGCCATTGAGCCGCTTTTAGCCCAAAAAGAAGTGCACCTGTCCAAGCCACGAACTGCCAGCTTTTCCAGGAGAATGCTGTGGGAGACAGTAACAAAGGCTTTACTGAAGGCCAGGCAGACCAAATCCACAGCCTTTTCCTCATTCACGAGATGGGTCACCCTGTCCTAAAAGGAGAGCAGGTTGATCATGCAGGACCTGCCTTTCCTAAACCCATCTTGGCTGGGCCTGATCCCTTGGTTGTCCTGTGTGTGCCATGTGATTGCGCTCAAGATAAACTGTTTCATAACCATGTGTCAAGATGTTGCCATAAATTCCAAAAGAAAGTTATGAACTGTTTTATGGCTCAAGGATTTTTTAATTTCAGTTGGTAGTACTGGTTATTTTCATGTCTTTATTTCTTGATAGCAAGGTAATTTCTGAAAAGTAAAAATTCATTAAGTGTAGAAATTAGATACAGAATTGAATTAGCAAGTTATGTATATGGGCAATATAATACATAAACCCTGAACAGAGATTGGCTCTACCTTGCTGGCCTGTCTGTCTGTGAATATGTACTTAGAACTGCATCACCTTGCTTCATCAGAAATGTAGGGATGGTATGTGAACAGATCAAAATACTCACAGACTTTGACAAAAAATATGAGGTTGAAGTGAACCTTTAGTTCCTTAGTTACTGCCACTAAGTAATGCTATTAGGGTCTCTTAGAAGTGATTTATTATGTGAAAATTATAGCAGTGATAGAACCTACATTTCAAGAAGCAAAAAAATTCAGATAGGAATAAGAAGGCTCTTGCATACATTTACAATGTTCTTCTGAGCCTTCTTTTCTTTAGGCTGAACAGTCCCAGCTTCCTCAGCCTTTCCTCAAATGATGTATGCTTATCCTCTTCATGGCCCCTGGCTGAATTTGCTCCAGTATATCAATGTCTGTCTGGTTCTGAGTGGCTCAGAGCTGTACCCAGCAGCCCAGATGGGTCCCACCAGTACTGAAAAGAGGGGAAGGATCACCTTCCTCATCCAGCTGGCAAAACTCTGTGTAGTACAGGAGGCTATTTGCCCCGTGATGTCCCTTTGCTAGTTCATGGTCAATTTCATATCACCAGGACCCCCAGGACCTTCTCTTTTTTCCAACTGGTTGTCCCAGTTTGTGCTGTTCCAGCAAGAGAGCACAGGAAGTAGAGAGAGTCTTGGTCTCAGTCCCCCTCAAAGGAACTGGTTTCACACGTAGCTCAAGGCACAATGACTTTCCAGCTGAGTCAGCCTCACTGCATGCGTAAAACTGACTGTTGTGAATATCCTTCTCTTCAGCCTGTATTTTTAACTATTCTGTCATACCCTTATAAAATGAACAGGGATTTATGAGTAGCAGTCTCTGTCTGAATAGAAGTTAATCTGTAAAGGAATCTAAAGAGAAGAGACATGATAGAAGCACTAAAGTGGAGCACCATTATAGGAGCTGTGATGTGCATCATTACTCCCTTTCACTGAAGTTACATAGTTTTGAAATTATTATTACTGCTTTTGACTTGCCAAAGTGACACTTCATATGTAATTAAAAATATATAACTTTATTAATGCTTGTTTTCAAACCTAATGCCTAGGAACGATCTTCTTTCAATTTATTTCCAGCTGAGGCTTAATGTTGGGACAAACCTTTGCAGACTTAGAGTATTGTCTGTCCTTGTTTGAATGTGCTAGTCTGACGGTGCTAAACAACTCCTTCAGGCCTGAACTCGAAGGAGGATTTTTCTTGACATTGTACAACTGCCATAATTCCATGGTTTCTCTTCAGTTCTGAGGTTGCTTGACTCTAGCACATGATTTGTAGATATAGTGAAGAACATATCCACTGTATCCTGCCTTTATAAAGAATCATCAGAAGGCACTGCTAACGGATAGCTTGCCAATTGGGGAATGATTGCATATAATTCAATCTCAAATGAAGTTCATTAAAGTGCACAGAACAGTATGAATGCTAACGGCTGTCAATTTTAAAACAATAACTTATGCCAAAATCACTAGGATATAAAAGAAAACAGAGTAGCTTGACAGTATAAAATGGTGTGTGTGAAGTATGTTTTCCCTCTAACATTATTTTTGGCTTTTTATGCTTTGTGCATTGAATCAGTGACACTTCATTTCTGTGTATTCTCTGAATAACCTGAGAAAGTGAGGGTCAAATGGAAAACTTTTTAAAGGTCTTGTTGATTTAGTTTAGGAATAAGTTCTGTGATATACTTCATATGCTACTCAAAATCAAGTTGTTTGTCATAATTTAGCAACATTTTACAACGTGCATTTCATTCAATGCCCTTTTAATCTGGACTGAGCATGCATTTTATATATAGTACATATACAGTATACAAACTCTAGACATATTATGCAATCTCAAGGTACCTTATATGTAATAAAAATTATCTAAGCTCATCTTTTAATTAAATAAATTCTATTGGTCTTTTTGAAGGCTTGAAGACATGGGACTGTATCTACTGTTACAATACAAAAATATTAAAAAACTGTTTTATAAACAGGGCTCGGCTAAATGCAGCAACACAATCTGTCTTTAGCTGGAACAATAACTTGGATCGGACTCAAAAGTAGCCCCTTTCCTTACCCTGAAAGGAAGAAGCTTTGAGATGAGCAGCACTGTAAAACTTCTGTGTGACACATTTGAAAAAAATGATTAAGGATGTTATGTAAACACTGTGTCTTAGTGCTTTGCAGAGGGAGGAGCTCTCTGCTCCCATCTTTTGGTGACTAGCAGGAAATCTGCTGCTTTTATCTACACATTATGTTTTATCCAGAGCTACATCTGGATGGAGACTCTGGGTCTCCTGACTGGATAGACCTTGCACATGAAGAGATCCAAGTAACCATGAGCTGTTCTCACTGATAGGATGAGACCTGAATGCTGACTCCAAAATCCTTGCAGTGTGTGCTTTTAAAAGTCACTGGTAAGTAGCACTGAAGGAATGTAATGAGAAATAAGGGTTTCTTCTTCAGGTACAGATTCATCTCAAGAAGAAGAAGCCTCCACTCAGGTTATTTGTGCCAACTTTCATGTACATAAATTACATTAGTTTTGTTTACATTACATGTGTGCAGTTTGTAATTCATTATAAGTGTAGACTAAGCATTGATAACCATAGATCTAAACATGTTCCAAACACAAATCCATTCTATTTCTTAGAGATAATTTAGGACATTATTCACTCAAAAGAGAAAGAAAATGTCTTAAATATGCTCCTAGGACATTATTCACTCAAAAGAGAATGTCTTAAATATGCTCCAGTACACTATAGATACAATGTTTTGGGGGGTTTTATATTGAAATTATTGTAATTCACCTTTTTTTCTACCTACAATACATGTAATGCCTGGAAATAAATTCTTGCAAATCACTAAACACTCCTTTTTACATGGTATTTTATCTGCAGTCAGTGCACTGGAAAAAACTTCTGTATACAGAGGCTTTGGTCTTCAGACATGGAACTGGACAAAATATTTCTCCATAGTTTAGCCACTTGACATGTGTGAATAAATAGTCTTCCTTCTTCTTTTGCTCTCAGAGCATCTTTCCTAAACCCTGTCTCTCTCACAAGTTCTGTCTTCATGTCCCTGTATATAGTATTACCATTACCTGAAGTAAAGAAATAAAAGAAGATCTAACTCCATTAGATTGCAGTAAAACTGGGGCAAGAGAAAGAGAAATTCGGCCCTGATTACTTAAAGTGCAGCTGTGACGGAAATGAGGAAGGAAAGAGAAATGTGGGAGGATGAGCAACAAAACCAGAGAAGTGTATGGGAACTACTGAAT
This sequence comes from Orthonyx spaldingii, assembly GCA_013397795.1. Taxonomy (NCBI): domain Eukaryota; kingdom Metazoa; phylum Chordata; class Aves; order Passeriformes; family Orthonychidae; genus Orthonyx; species Orthonyx spaldingii. The sequence goes on from VZTJ01000540.1 coordinate 603,508, forward strand.
TTTCTCAGGGACATTCTCCACCCCATAACACAACATGTTTGGTAACTTTGGAAATCTCCAACATAGTTATGCAAAATCTTTCTCTCCCATTGTACCCAGTTTGGGTTTCAACTATAAGCCACTAAACTCCTTGCAAGAATCCTAGTGCATTATTCGAGCTAGATGTAAATGTAGATATCTGAAATTACTGGCAAAACAACTTTAACCCATATCTAAGATGTCTGGCAGGAGATTCAATTCTCCTAGTCATTTAAGCCTGGGGCAAACTGATATGTTTTCCTGGGCTAAATTTTCTTTCAGGAAAGGAAACTTTGCAATTGGCCTAATCCTTTGAGCTCTCAAGCAGGGAATTTTCTATGTTGTCACAGGATGTTTCTCAGCAAGCAAAAGTATTTATAGTAAATAGGATATGATACAAAATTAGATTTAATTTGCCTCATTGATAAAATAGCAGGATAAAATATATAAACAATAAAAGGAATGTCTTCGAAAGCTTCCCAACTGTAATAATATTAATTTTTTAAAGCAAAGAACCTCCACCTTCTGAAAAGCAGACTTTAAATTTTTCAAGTCAATTCCGAAATACTAAGAGGGAAAAAAAAGAATCTCAGTATTTAGATCTGAAATATGGGTAAAGAATTTAAAAGGTTCTACCTATAACATCCAACACAGTCACAAACAAAACTCCTGATTTTTGTCTATATTCAATTTGCTTACATATCTGTAGTCACATTTCAAAGGGATTTTAATGAAAATTCTAGTTTAGGAGATATGGTGACTGCTAAATAAAAGAAGACAGTGTAAGAGAAATAAACAAACACAAAAGTTTCCCTGGACATGAATTAGTTTTGTAAAGAAATCAATTTCAGCTTATATTTAGTCACAAAACTTTTTTGCAGGCTAACAGCTTGAAATCACGTGTGGGCAGTGGGTCTAGAAACTTTGTTCGGTCAAGATTGTGCCCAGATGTGCTTTCTGCAAATAAATGGAGTCCAGAAACTGAGATTTTTAATCCCATGTCAGACCCCATTTAAGAGATTATGACCCCATTTAAGATGAGACATAAAGGCTCAAAGCCTGATGCTCAAACTGCACTTCTTCAAATGAAGATTTGCTGAGGGTTGATACTTGTGAATCAAACCTTGCCTGTGCCAGTGTAAGATAACGTGCAGAAACACTATGTGAACACAAATGAGCAGCATGGTGACAGTAACATAATACAGAAATGTGAGCAGGAGTGTTACTGCATGGTGACCAAAGTTCTGCCTGTAAAGGTGAGGACAGAGCCTGCAGGGACGTGCCATAGATACCAACAGGTTGCAGTGGGAGTCTGGGGCCTGGGTGTGGTGGCCACATGCCACTGTTAAGACCTTCCTTTATATCTTGGCGTAACTGGGCATGAAACCTCATAGGCCACTGGTAACCAAAATCTACACAGGCATGTGCACATGTTTGGTAAATTAATGTGAACTGTGTTTGAAGATGCTGCAATTAACACAACTAGTTTTTACATTTCCCCCTTAGCTATTTGAAAGCTATTTAACACTCCTGAAATTCTCCTCTTTTACCCCCTCAGACACAAATTTTAAAATAAAACATATTTGTGCAAAAACAATTAACATTGAGCTTAGACTTTCAAAATGACAAAATGTGCATGTTGGGCAGAAATATGTTCTCCAGGGAGACTCAATACCAGCAAATATTATATTCTGATTTTTAATGGAAAATTATATACCTTCCAGAGACAGGACTGACTTATTTGCTTATCTGTGCTGCCTTTCCTTTAGAATCCATGTTTGAAGTCAGGAGATCCTTAGAAAGACTGCAATAATCATAGCGCGAGTAGATTGATAATGCAGGCAAAGGGAAGCTTTCAATTATTTATCAAATACAGGAACCAACAGCTATTCTCCCATTTTTTCTTCTTCTATTCTTCTGGAGAAACAGGGAAATAATAAATCACCTTGCCTGGAAGTTACTGCATTGCAGTCCTTTAGCTATGTGCATTCCTTGAGGAGTGAGCTCTGAACTACTGGAAGGTTCTCCTGTACAGGCTGTTATAAGGTAATTGTCAGCTCATGTATCTCAGCATGACTTGAATTTTTCAGCATAATAAAGCACTAAGAAATGCAGAATAACTTAACTGGTGAATCATTGGCCTGTTGAATGATACATTTCTCTTGCATTTAAATCTGGCTGGTTATAACAAAGGTAGCATCCTTGTAAACATGGCACTGACACAGTCTTTATTAAGGCAATTATGTAAAGTATATATCTGAATTGACTCAATCATTGTATCTTGTTTTGTGACAGAAATCTGTGATTTAGACCGTGTGATTATGCCTGCACAGGAATACATGTCAAGCTTTAATCTATTTGAATATTTAACTTCGATTCATTTAATGTGATGTATACAGAAAATATGAAATAGTCTTGATACTGTTACATATAAGTGGTGTTTTGGAAAGATGCCATACCTAAACAGAATTCATTCAAAGGAGAAAACAGAAGGTTCAAAATTTCAGTTGTAACAGAAAGAAAAGTCCACAAAGAGAAGGCTCTACACTGGGCACAGTTGCATGATGAAATCATGTAGGTTACTTTAGGCTGGATGCTGGCTCATCAGTGCTCAGAAAGGCACCTAGAAAGTTTTGCCTTTATGAATAGGATAGACTCTGAGGAACAGAATAACAATTAGCAGTTAGCAAACTAGACATTGCTAGAACACTACTGAGACACCTCTTGGGCCAATTTGTTTCAGGAACAAGGTTCATTCCTCAGACCAGTATGTACACACATCACTGCCTATGGGAAGTAGAGGAACTTTGGTAAACTTCTCTAAGGAAATGCTCTGGAGCAGAGTCCTTATACACTGATATATTTCCCTTGAAAATGCAAAGTATCAGAACGAAATGAAAAAGACCAGAATATCTGGAAAAGAAAGGGAAATAATATCATCAATCTTTGATGATGGGAATAAGAAAGTTGAAGAAAAATGGATTTTAAGGAGAAAAAAAAGGATTAATTAAAAAATAGTCATGACATTGTCATTCATTTGAGCCTGTGAAATCTTTATTTTACCTAACTAGAAATAAACATTGAAATTTCACTACTGAGTATTTCTGCTATATATAGTAACTACTGCTGGAAAGGAAATGTTGAAATTTTTTCTTAGTGTGAATTTTGAAAAGAAATCAATGAGACAGAGAAGGAAATATAAAAATAACTGGCTTGTAAGACAGATATATCTGCCCCAGACATATAGCCACAGGAAAATTGAAGTCCCTAAAGAGTAACTGAGCAAAAATAGGGACACAAATTCCTTTACGTTATGTGAGGTGCAGCTTTGCACCTGTCACACTGCCAGCAGTCAAGCGGCAGACAGGAGGGGTGGTTCTGCTGTGCTCTAGTAATGCTGAGGATGATGGACACAGGGCAGGGCAGGGCAGGGTGGCAGAAGCGCCAGGATGCTATTTGTCAGCCAGAAGTGCAGTATGCAACCTAATCTCTATATTACAGTTTGTAATGTCTCCCTCTTTCACTGCTCTTTTTCCTTCCTGTTGGCCATTAAAGATATTTCATCCTTTCGCATATTTTCCAAGAGCATGCTGACACTCTGAAAATCCCTGCTGTACTCTGAATTTAAAACACTAGAATCATGGCAAAACAAAATGGCAGGTGACAGACATTTCAGATCCTCAAAGAGCAGCCAAAACCTGCCTGGATTCCTTCTACTTCACTTTAGAAAACTATGATGTGAACTTCTGTGCTCAGACTAGTCAGGCTTATTTCATCACCATAAATGAAGAAAATCAACACTTTTACAGTTTGATAGGATTCACCCTGTGAATGTCTATGCTGTGGTCAATCCTGTCATAGACATGACTCATTCCCTTCATCAATGGCAGAAGGAACCAAGGGGGTGATGAGCTTGGATGTAAACCTGTGCCTTGCGGGTATCCAAAGTTAAATAAAAAGACTCTTAGCAGGGTTGTCCTTTGTGAGCACATAACTCATACATGTTTTGTGCCATTTTGTTTTGCAGTGTCCTGTGGCGGTCGCCCAGCCGGTGGCGCAGCCACCGGCTGGGTCACCCATGGCTTTGGAGACTACCTTTCAGCCTGCCCTCCCTATAGATCAAACAGACTGGGTAGACGAGACCTCTTGGGACAGTGAGTCCTGAGAGGCAGGCAGGCTGGGGGCGGTTTCCCGCCATGGGTTGCTGTCCATCAAGGTGCCGTCCCCTCCCTTCTCCCCTCACAGTTGATTTAAATATTCATAAGGTTGAGTTAATATTCATGTATTGCTGGAATGTTCAGTGGTTCTGTTCCCCCCATTGGTCTGTTTAAATATATCCCGCCTTTGTATTTCATTTATTGGTTCCTGTCATCCCCCTTCATGCACCCCATTCGTTCATTCCCTTTCTCCTCCCCCTTTTCCCTTCCCTTAAAACCCCCTGTAACGGTCGTTTTGGGGCTCGTTCTGTGGCTCCCATCCTCGTAGCGAGTTCTCCTGCCTCCGCTAGGGCAGAGAATAAACTCTTGGATTTTGACCACAAACGAGTCCTCTCTTCTTCCTTCATCGCCTCCGCGTCGCTCCTGATCCATCGGCTGCTGCCAGCCCCAGCCTGGGCTGCGGGATTTGCTACTTGCCTCGAGCTTGCCCCGAGAAGGCTAAGGCATTGCCTCGCCGCCGCGCGCTTGCGTGCAGCGTGAGAGCCTGTGTCCGGGCATGCGAGGGTACTGTCGCCCCTCGACCAGCCGGGCGGTCAAGCGGTCAGCGACAGTGTCCCAGTGAAGGGTTAGCAGATAATGAGTTTTTAATTATGTCTGCTTTTCATAGCAGCAATGGAGGATATGTGATAGCAGCCCTAGCACCTACAGTGAGTGCCAAGTCTTCCTTTCCCATGAATGGTTAGTTAAGTCAGCACATCATTTCTTCAAACTAACAAGAAGCTTATGAATATCCCTACAAATAACACAAGCTCAGTTTTTAGCAGGAATGACATTGTTAATTGAGTGCAGATGGTTTAGGTTGCTGATCAGTTACATAATCAGATAAGTAAGAATGACCTGATGCAGAGGAAATTACAACATCAACATACAGAAAATTGTTGTTGTTCCTATGTAAATTAATCGACTGTAATTCACTCCAGTGAGTATGTGTATTTAGTCACAGCTGGCTAAAGGATACAGTCATTCCAGACCATTCAGCTCAGGTACTATTTTCAACTGCTGCTCATCTGGCATGTAGATGAAACCTGTAAAATCCTTCCTTCCTTCCTTCCTTCCTTCCTTCCTTCCTTCCTTCCTTCCTTCCTTCCTTCCTTCCTTCCTTCCTTCCTCCCTC
>VZTJ01000540.1:608888-636008 GCA_013397795.1 Orthonyx spaldingii
CTCCCTCCCTCTCTCCCTCCCTCTCTCTTTCCATGGAGGGTCCTTTGCAAGCTACTTTATCTACTATTTCACTAATTTATTGAATATACCTCTAATATATAGCTTGAATAGTCATAGCTTATAATCAATACTAAAGAGTAAACAGATATTGATATGGTTGCTCAGTTTCAAGACAAGGAAATCCAGAGGAAAAATGTAGTGGTTCACTGGCAGTAGGTCCCGTAAGAATAATTAAAATAATTCACTTGTTCCCAGGTCCTTAAGACCAACAGTTACACTGAACTATTTTATTATAGATAGACTATAAAAGACTCAAGAGTAAAATCCATGTGTGACTTGAATGGTGACAACTTCATTTTCACTGATGTTACTGGTCTGAGCAAACCGAAGTGTCCTGCAATCATCCTACTGATTACAGGACAAAAGCCAAACTTAGAGACATGCTTGCCAGTCTTCCTGGGTTCCTCTGAGCTCACATACCAGCTGGCAGGCTCCTCCCCTAAAATGGTTTCATTTTCTCCAATATGCGGTGATGCTTTTGGCCTTTTTTTAGGATCTCCTGTCTCCCCTTCTATATGAGTATTACAAAAGCTGACAAGAAATTATTTCTCATCTCATTTCACCTTTTAGTCTTCTTTAGACTTTTCCTCATCAAGCAAAAATCCTAATTAAGCAAAAAGATTGATTAAGCTTATTGCTTGACAGCTAGTTGCATACATAGCCTGTAAGGGCAAATGCCTGCTGCTTATGGGCAAGTGCCTGGCTGCAGCTGCCAGGCTGTCTGGCTCTCTGAAGATGGACATAGGCTGATCAATGAATCCTAGAATCCCTTCTCCCAGTTCCACTTTTCTTATGTGAAAATATAAGTCTGTGGGTTGGATTCACTGCCCATAACGAGGATGTCTGCAAAGTGAAAATTCACACTAGTCATCGACGTGCCTTTCATCTTGGGTGTTGTCACAGCACAGAAACCTCTTTCTCGTGAGAAAGAATGTATTTGTTTATATAAACTAAGATAAAGGTAGTGAAACTCTCATGAATCAAGGTAGCCAATTGCTACGGGGGGCGTTCAATGAGTGACCAATCAGGTGGGAATCCATTTTGTATATAAAAGCTGAATTTAATTAATAAAGGAGATCTTTTATGGCTTGACCCTTCGCCTTCCCGTGTTTCGACATCTGCACGCTGCAACAGGGTGTAATTCAATTCATCCTGGAATAGATATCCATAAGTCAGGAATGTGCCTTTATATGCTACTTTCTCTCCATTGACAATCTCTTCAGCCCTTAGGGAGAGACTTGAGGGATATCTGCCTATATTTAAAGACCAATGATGTCAGCATGTTGTTTTTAATACCCTTGGTATCTTCACTGACCAGAATCAAGAAGAATCTGTCCAAGACTCCTCTATTTGCCCAGTAGAAATATCTGGGGGTCTATTTTACAATGGAGATTTTTAACTTAACATTTATATTGCTAGATGATAGAGCTTTTGGTGGTTCCCAAAAATACCTCAATGGTTTTAAACATTCCTCTCATGTAGCAACAGGCAACAGTATAGCAATTACTTGTCAGGAATGACTGACATTAGGCAAAAAAAAAAAAAATAAATCATAATTTCATATAAAAATGAGTGTTGAGCACTGCCTAATAACATGAATACATGATTGATTTATTTTCCTCCTTCATACACAGCATTATTTTCACTTATATGAAATGGTATGTTCCAAGATTTTTATCTCATTTTGATCTTGAAGGCAGTTGAAATAGCCTCTCCAGATGTTATTAAATAACCAAAGCATGCTGTAATCAAACAGTCTAATTCCCTGGAAAGAAAATAATTTCCTGTACCTTATTTACATATCTCTAATTTCTTATAAAGCTTACAAAAAAGACTTAAGATAATGGTAGTTTATGCTATTTTCCCACTTAACAACAAATAGTTCAGATTCTCTGCTGATATTAACCCCATTCACTCCCATCAACTTTCCTCCAGGGAATCCTGTAGGAACAAATTTGAGTACAAGTGAGCTTGTCACTTTATAGTGTAAGGATTTAATTATCCCACAGGAAGAGTATAGGGTACTGGGTAGAAAATAGACATAACCCTTGCTTCTTTGAGTCTGAGAGCTTGGGGACAGATAAACACATCTCTTCTAAGAGAACTAGTTGTGTGTTTACTTAAAAGCTAGCAGGATGCTCAGGCCTTTCATTGGATAATATAAGTATTGCATGTTCCACCATTACCATTATATAAGGGCAGCTTGCTTTATATATTCTCAAGCTGTAACTTGTAACAATATAAATCAATTTAACATTTGAAATAGCGGTCTCAAAACATTTACAGACTTAGTTCCAAATCATGTAGTCAATATTAAATTCATTTTCAAACAAATAAAATTTAAAAGAGCTGTTTCATTTCTCTAGTCCTCCTCCACTGTATGTACAGTTTTTGTTCCTATCACAGAATAGTACAAAGCTAAGAAGAATATAAACCAGACCATAAAATAAAAACATGTGTGAATCACTATCTAGCTGACATAGCAACTCAGCCTGAAACCTATCATTTGTACCTGGATACCAGCAGGCAAAATGGAGTTTAGAGTGCAGTAGGCACAGTGACATTAAAAGATTTTTATGCTTTATAGCTGTGAGTGTACACAGCCAGCTTAAAGATTTCTTTCACTGTTCTGTGTGTGAACATGCAATCTCAAATCTTGACCTCCAGAATAGACAGAAGAGAGAAGAAAACAAGGGGAAAAAGAAATTCTGCAAAAAGTCCTTTATTTCTCAAGGGGACACAGGGCAGTTTTTGTAGCCTAACACTGGGATGTGAAATGTGAGAAGTTCTCTTCTCTTTTTCCCTATGCATCATTAAAGGCCAAATCCAGTTAGCCTTTTCTCAACATTTATTCCCTTGAGCTCCTCAGAAATTAGTTCTGTGATATACTATTTCAAGAATTTCCCATTTGTTCAAATGATGCCTCATTAGTGCTAGATGAAGTCCTGCAATAATTTCATAACTCAGCAGACATGTCCTGGGACTTAGTTTACCCTGGTTTTTTGCTGCAAAATAACATGCAGATGGTTTATCATGCACAATCACTCCCAGTTCACTTTCCTGACCTATGTCCTGTGATATTAACATTAGACAATATAAACCTCAAGTGCATTAACATTTGAGAGCTTTCATCTTGGCAGTCATATAGTCTCAGTGAAAGACATTCATTAAAACCAGCTCGTACTCAGAATGAGTAAACTTTCTCATTAATGTTCTTTAAAGGTCAAAAAGATGATGAAGGAAAAATTCGGTAGTAATAATTAATAGTAATGGTTTAAATTTATGAAGCACTTTTATTCTCAGTATTCCAACGTATATTAAAAACATGGTGAAAAAAGTGTTTGTGCTTGGTGTTACAGGAAAACAGAAACATCACTGAAAGAGAATTTTGAATAATTGTCAGACTATGCAGTGTATTATCCTTTAAATTAATCCTTTTAAAATTTCCACTAAAATATTATTATGACTGATTCTCCTAAGCATGGCCAAAAATGTCCAGGCACCAAATCAGGCCTCAGTTAATATAACATTACTCAAAATGGGGTCTCAGAAATGTAATAAAATAGTGATTTTTTTTTTTTACATACGCATGGTGCAAATTATTATGAGGCCATTTTCCTTTTTCTTTTTTTGCAAGTGTTTCCAGGATTCTTCACTGGAAATGCTCCATTTTGCCCTGAAAAAATAAAGGAATCTTCTCATTCACCTCTTAACCTTGAAAGCTAATAAGCAAGATTTTTAATGAAAAGCTGCCTTGCACAATTTGCCATGTTCTTATGGGAAAACTGGATCTTTAAAAAGACAATTTTCCACAAGAGACAGAGCATACAGTTTTCATTCCTCTGCAAAGGCCAGTAGCATAAATGTCACACCAGAGAAAATGACAACCTTTGACAGGAACATCCAGCACTGCAGCCAGATAGTGTGAAAACAGCCCAAGAAGTAATGACTACACAAGCTAATCACCATAGACAGATCTAACCAGAAAATCAATTATCCCTAGAATCCATTTCTTCCTGAAATGGATTCTCAGGAAAAGATCCACTCTTTAGTCCTACCCCACAACTGCAAATTGCCACTCACTTCAGCAGACACTGAAAAGGGTGTAATTCATGTTTAGGACTGTATGTTTATGCAAGTGACAAAACTGAATTCCTGATATATGTTGTTCCTTTTAGCACTGCAGAGCTAACAAAGCTCGAGAGGGAGTTAGATATGAGGCAGGCTTGGGCTTCATCAGCAAATCTGTCTCCTCCCTTCTGATTGCAGTTTCCTTGTGGCTGATGATGATTATGAGCCAGGAAAAAAATCACAGCTGTTGTTCCAAAAAGGCCTTTTAGAACAGGGTAAATCCAATCCAGTATCACTGGCATGTCAATTAACATGAAATGATCCGATGCTGATTTTGCAGTTTTATTTTTCAGTGGCTATGAAATATTCAAGAAAAAGGATCTACACTATAATGTCTGTCTATAGATAGAAACCCATTTGCATCCTCTGCTTCAGAAACAGAAAGAAAATATTCTAGCTTCCCTTGTTTTAATTGGTTCAGTTTTTAAAAATATTGATAAAGATACAAAATATTCCCTGACCAAAAGCATAGAAACAGAGGGGTTGCTTTTCATATGCACAGTCCCATTCCCAAGACACCACAGCTGCAAATTTTCTTTTTTATTTAACTTTACACAGAATTATTTATATTAAATATAATATATTGCTTTCCAATATAATATTTTAGGGATATAGAAATGGCAGAAGGAGTTTTGTGAACTTGAGCAGAAAGGCAAGACTGCCTGGGAAGGCAACAACAAAGAAGATAGGGAAGCAAAGGCTATTGCAATGCTGCCACTTACTGCCTGAAGAGGAAAGAGCTGTTCTGAGAAATTATGCACTTTCTGCCTTCCAGTGTCTGATAATTGCTCAGACCAGAAGTATCAAATTGTATTATTGGGAGTTGGGCAATCTGTAATGTTAGGAAAACAGTTTTGGGGTTTTTTTTCTCTCTTGTACCTATTGAGGTCCTAAGGTCTTCAGAGCAGGGATTGACTACTGCTCTGAGGCTTCATGGAACATGACTCAGATTTCTGAATACCATCCTAATCCTAATAATAAAATAATCAAAACTTATGAAGAAGCAGAGAGTCACAGTCACAGAGTTACACTTGGCTGTACAGTCTTAAACCATTTATGGTAATTGGTGTTTTCATAATGGAGGTAGAATTAAATAGTAAAAAAGGAGTTGTATGTAAAGGAGATAAATGGCAGTTCTGATGGGAGGTAACTTGTCCTGTGGAATGACAGTGAGCTGCAAATATCAATGTTTTCTGCTTCTTTAGGGTCTTGTGATAATCATAGACATATTCTGCAAACAAAATTATGACAATTTGGAAAAACTGCAGGATATAAACTACTGAATACCGATGTCTGCCTGTGTTCTGCAGACTTCTGACTTTTTTTGCCCTGTGAAAATTTATTGTTGAAAATCACACCTGGTGATGTTTGGAAATTTCCTCTTTACAAATCAGAAACTGAAAAACAAGGAGACCAAATCCTACATTGTCAAAGCACCCAACCTTCACTGAAATTGATTTAACTGATTTCAGTGCCTAAGTACATTTGAAAATACGTAATGCAAAGGCATCTGACCAAATATCAGTGGAGCTGTGTTACAGCACAATGATCTGAATTTTAGCTTGTGGAGTTCAAGGTTGTTATCAAAATTGCTTGAAGGTTGAATCCAGAATATTTCTTTAAATGTTGGCAGTCACCTTGTATTAACCAAGAATAGAATCCTGCTTTTTATTCTTGAACACGGACCATTAAATTTCAATATTTGGGGGCTTTTAAAAGAATTTAGCTTAATTAAATAAATACATCTATCACATAAGCCACGAACACCAAACTTTATGAGCAGTTTAAGTCTTAGAGAACTAAATAAACCTGATGATAGACCTTAGGGTCTTTGTTTGCCATCAGCAAGTATTTGTTATCTGAATTGGCATTTAGTATAGATGTACAGGCACAGAAAAGCAGAAAAACACCACTTTCATTCTGTGTCAATAACAAATTGTTTAAAGCTCTTTCACAATGAGTATTTCATTGTTAGAAAAAAACATTTCATATGAGCAAGCTATTATATATGCTAAAATAACAATAGTTATCTGAATTCTGGCAGATATATGGAAAATCTACATTTGTGCTTAATTTATTCTGGAACCAAAGACTTAAATGCACATATTTTCAGTTGCCATTTGTTTTATGACTAGTTCTTTCTATTTATTGCTTTACAATCATAATCAGGTGAGGAATATCTTGTCTGACAGAGCACTGTCCTGAATTATGCAATTAATGTAAATGTTGCATTTTTTTCTGAACATGTGGGTTTAATGATGTTTTTCAAAGATTTCTCTTTCCAACTTCTCCATAGTGTGGCTCCAAAGGAATAGGGAGAAGTGAGAAAATGAGAAAGAGCATCTTCAGATAGCTTTGCTAGATATCCTCTATAACTTTCTCACTCACCACTCTCAAAAAAAACACTGCTTGTTTTGACTGGATCCTGTCGCAGGGTTTCATGCCCTTTTAAGCTCCTCTAGACTCTGGATGATGACTGATTGCTATTCTGAGCTTCAGGAATGCCCAGTTATTAATCCCATGTCTGACAGCTGGTAGTGGGACTCCCACAGGCAGTGCTACAACCTGCTCGGGCTTCTACCATGTCACTTGGGCACGTCCCCAGTAATGTACAACTAAGTCTGGAGACTGGGTTTCTAATTGCAGTCCAATGACTGAATGACACAATGTTTACTGTGTTTTGAGAAAAACTGAGATCTAGTCTTCTGGACTCAGAATGCACGTCTTCAGCAGAAGAAGTAGCTAAAAGGTTTGCCTATGCCTATTTTAGCAATAGGAATTGTTATGTGACATATTAGGAACACCTCTGAAGGGAGTGAGTTGGTGCTAATGACTTAGTGTCCATGCTTCACATATTTTGGGCAGATTTTAGACTACCAGTAGCCATTAAGCAGCATATCCTGTGGAGGCAGGGTAGTGTTGTTACTGTGCCAGTCTCCTTCCAGTGCAGAAAGTCATCACTGCAACTGCAACACACAGACTTTCAGCCTGTACACAGATCCCCTCTCTCAACCATTCCAGACCTTTCCAAGGAAAGATGACTCATGTCCACCAGAACTCCTCCTGGAGGAGATACTGGACCATCTCTTGAAAGAGACCAATGGCATAAAACCTCTAATTTTTGCTGCGTGTGGGGACCCTCACAGCTGTCAAGACAGTAACTGTGTGCTGTGATTGACCGCAACCATTCACGTGCCATTGGAGGCACAGCTGTTGATATCTCCCTATCTTGTTTCTTATTTTTCTATCTCCTTTTCTATCTTTCTCCTTCTATCTCTTCTCTCTTAGGGTAATGCCTATAGACCACTTTTTCCAGTTATGGTTTTTCTAGTTACAATTCCAGAGCTGTTAAAAATGAAAGCGTTCTTGTTGTTACGATCAGTTATCAATTTTTTTGTTGTAATCTCCTTCATGGGATCCTTTAGTAAAGAACCCAGTTGTCCTGACTCAGGTAGGCCACGACAGGGGTCAGCTGCCCAGTCTGTGTCACCCCCAAATTCTTGTGCACCCCCAGCCTCCTCACTGGTGGGGTGAGGACCAGAAAAGACATTGACACTGCACAAGCACAGCCCAGCAATAGCTAAAAAAATCCCTCAACATTGTTTACAGTGCAAATCCAAAACAGAGCACCACTCAAACTGCAAGGAAGAAAATTAACTCTATCCTAGGCAAAATCAGTACAAATCGTTTCATCCACTTCTTTTCTCATTTCAACATATCCCTAAACTTTCTATCATATGTGTTTTCAGACTATCATGCTGGTTCTATGCATGCAGTTGAAGCCTCCATAATCACTATTTGAATATAAGCCGAATATATTTACCTGCACTCCAAGAAGAACAGAGTTTTCCTTCCTGAGCTGTACTTTGTGCTCTCCCTCTCATATCGTGCTGTCAGTGTGCTGGCTGCCAGAGCCAGCAGAAGGAAGCAGCAAGAGAAGATATCCCAGAGTGAGGATGCTGAACTTAAGGGAAGTGAAATTCTAATTAATGCACCGACAATACCTGGTTTCTCGAGTTCTTATCTATTGTTACGTGCAGTCTTCTTCTTTCCTTTTTTCACTTGACATAATCTCGCTACCTTTGCTCTTTTCCTTATCTCTGAACATCTGGCCAGGCACCATTCTCATTACTGCTTCTAAAGTGTCAAGTGATAGATTTCCAACTCTCTATACATCCTTTTCTTTGGCTGGTGTAAAAGGACCCAGGTGACTGTTCCCTTACTGGTCAAAAATCTCATATGGAGAGCTATTTTTATGAACAACAAGAAAAGGCATGATGGAGGCCACGAGCACCTGGAAGAAGTTGCTGTAGTTTGCAGTAAGATATTACCTTAAAGACAGAGGTAATGAGCGGTAGCTTGTATGGTGATTGCCTCCTGAAGCTTGCATTTTGCAATTTGCTGTCACCCCAAAAATTGTCTCATATGGAAAGAAAAATGAAAGGCTAAGACCTTTAGGTGAAAAAATGTGTATGTATAAATATGCATTTAAGCATATAAGAGATTGTTTGCAGAGGCAACTAAGGTGAGGAAATGGATGAAGATAGCCAGGAAGAAACTTTACACAGTAGATTCATAAGAATGAGCTTTGAAGGTGTGACAGCACAGATTCCTTCCCACGGGAAGATTTTCCTTTCTGTAACAAGTTTTGTAAACACAAGATAAGTTGTTCAGAGCTGCTTTGGGAACAGGCGGTCGAACGCCTGTGGCCAATCAATCCCGGGGGATGGATGGTCCCTGGCCAATCCCAAAAAGCACTCATTTTGTATATAAAAGCTGTATTTAAATAAATAAATCACTCTCTCAGCATTCTCACTCACCGTGTGTCCCTTCGTTTCGACATCGGCTCAACAGCTACATCAAGGCTTGGAGGAAGTGGTGCTGCACCAGAATCTGTAGCTTTGAAACATGAAGCAAACATTTTATAAAATGTGTATCTCAGCAGGCAATATTTGATTGCATTTGTGCACAGGAGTGTAATTATGCATAGCGTGCAGGTATCATGAAAGATGACATATAAGGAAGGGAATGGGAGAGTGAATAGAAAAATATCCACTGAAACACATGGAAAATGTCACTGAGCAAATTCATAATGCTTTTTTGTGGCTCTTTTGCAGGGAAAATATTATGGAAACTCCAGAGTGCAAGTATGAGGGGTATATTATAGACCTGCATTGAAATCTCATCCTGTTTTGAAGATCATCTGGTTTCAAACTATGAACATCAGATTGTATTAGTATGTGTCTTTAATTTTGTTCCATTAAAAACAGCAAAGAAACATCTCTCAGATCTTATACAAATAATGGAATAAAACCTCAGTTTAGACATTATCAACATTTACAATAGGAAATACACTATGATTTCACTGAGTAATTTTCAGAAGATATTGGTATGATTGGGGTACACTACAGGTAGCATCTTCTCTTCCCAATAAAATAGTACATTAATTTCTTGAGCTAAAAATATCACAGTTGATTTAGTTAAGTACAACCAAAAAAGAGCAAACCTGTAAAATACTTAGTGCAATAGAGTTGGCACAGTAAATCACAATGAGGACCTGAATTGAGCAAAACGTTATGGCCTTTTCTGAAGGAAATTGAAAAAGTATATCCAGGGATACCAGAAGATCCAGTGTCTGAACTTTGTATCTCAGGTAATTTAAAAATTTCAATGGCTAAAGACAACTCCTCTATTTGCAAGCCATAAATCCATGAGATTGAAATTTTGTCTCTCCTGAAATTTTTAACATGTTGAAATACTTTTTAAATCATGTTTTTGACCTCTTTGTTCAGCTTTTTCTTTTTTTTTCTTTTTTCTTTTTTTTTTGGTGGAAAGGAAACTGATTTATTGATTTATGCTTAGGCCTGCTAAAACTTTTTGTGACATGCTACTCCACTGGGTCTTTTCAATTTTTGTCTGAAACTGATTTTTGGGAAATAAATATCCCTAGAAGAAGGTGAAAGATAACAAAGGAAAAATTCACTCCTTTCAGATACACCTTATGATAAACATACATTTTCTCTTTTTTTGGTGACTATTTGTGATCATGTAACCTTGCATGATCAAGAAGTCTGTTTGTTTGACTTGAGTCATACTGTGAGTGGACAATTGTACTTAACCAAAAATAGTATTTGTGATTGATATTTGTAATTTCGATTAGATAGGCTAGGAGATTCTATGCAGTAAAATATCAATAAGTACTAAAGAGGTGACTTAGAAACACAATCAGTAAAGCAAATGTGTTGTTTATGATATATATGTCAAAGTTATGTTTTAAAATACAAGTCAATTCTTTAATAAGTTGTTTTCTAATAGAGACATTAATTACAATTTACTCCTACTTGTCCAAGTTTGACAAGATCAAATTCCCACTTATCATACAACAAAAGTCCTGCTCAACTACTAACATCATGGGAAATGTATTTATAGGCACTTTGTCAGGCCCTGTAGTCGGAAGAGTCAGCAAAGCTTGCTCATTCATGTTTTTCATGAGCCTTTGCCCTCTCTTTCCCCCTCCTCTCCAATTGTCTGTAACAAAAACTGGGGCTGTGTTTGTAGTGTACTGTGAAGTGTTTCATTGCTGGCAATTAAAAACAAAGGAAATCAAATGTTTGTGGGAATTTATGAAGTGGTGATAAATTCAATACATGTCATCCACATGCTTTTCAAACCTCTTCATATAAACTCTGGTTTTTTGTTCTAGGATAAAGAGCAAGGAGTGTGCTAAATACAGTTACTTAAAAGCAGGAAAATGGCTATGTCATGTAGTATTTCACCTCTTCTCCCTGTCTCCCCCAAATCCCAGCTTTGTAACAGGAGATTGGGAGGTGAGAGGGTAGTTCACCAGAACAACCTAAATGCTGTAAAAGTTGAAGACTATAGATGACAAAAAGCTGTATTTGCTCTTGTCAGACATAACAAAAAGCTAAGGAAAGGCCCAATTAAAAGTAACCAAGACAGATTGTTGTTGCACAGAAGGGTACAGAAGAAGTGGGAATTTAGGCTATTATAAATACAGAGTCATAGTGCTTACACTATTGTACCTTGAAGTGAAATAGAATCACTTCAACTGACTCCAGTGTTTGGCCCAAAGTTTGACTTAATCAGAACAGAAGGCAAAGGAGCAAAGTTTGCAGTTTGCTGTGCTAGTGAATATCTTGGAAAACATGAAAATCTCCATTCATGCTTCAAGCCTCACCTTTCGCTTTGTAGGGAGAACTAAAACTGACTGTCTTACCAGTTGAGGATTTCCCACTTACAGAGAGTTATAGTCTGCATGCTTGGAGGACAACGTGAACTTGGCTGGGAGGAGAGGAAGGGAACGAGCCCAGCATGTGCTCTTCTCTTGCAGCTGTCTGCTGGCACTTCCAAGGGGATGTTCTGCCAGCTCCCACAGGCCAGGCTGAGGGGTCTGAGGGTTCATATATGCTCTGGAGACTAAGAAAGGAAAAAGGAAGTCTAGTTTGCTAGCTATTGATTTCATATAACACTTGGTAAAGCATTTAGTAAACTATTTTCTCTATGTTTATCATGTGATTAGTATGCACAGTTCTGTAACAGAACTAGTGTCATCACTAAGCAGAGAGAGTGCTAGATAAAGGCATCAGCCCCTTCAAGTTGAAAATTTTAATAGAAGGCTCAAGTACTGAAGATAAACACTTTTCATGGAGAGAACAGCTGAAGTGAGAAGGCAGCAGCAAATAGCCTTTGTTTCAGTCCTCTAAACCAGGCACCAGGGAAAGGGAAGTATGGACTTCATGCCCTGGCTGACAGGGTTGATAACCCAGCATGGCACAGACTTGGTGACAGCCTAGGTGCTGGATAATACTGCATCTTTTTAGAAGTTCTCCTTTCTCTGCATCCCTGTCTTATTCATTGTATGTCTTCTCTCTTCTCAAAGACATAAGGCAGAAGACTTCGTGATAGCAAAACTATGAAATTTGCTTTGTGAACTTTTTTCAAAGCTTTGAAGTGTTTTTACTGTTTTATTTTTTTTAACTTCAGAGTAAAGAAAAAAAATTTAGTCTTTTCAAAATAGTTCTTCTGGCTTGTGCACGTTCATTCATTCATCAGTTCCATAACATGGCTTTCACTCTGTTCTCATTTCCTCTTCAAGCTCCACTTCAGAGATTAATTGATAACAGTAATAAGTTGCTATCATTTCTGCAATGGCTGTGAGAAGGAATTGAGACTGCTTGCCAATAGGATTCAGTAGTGTTGTGTTGGAATATGGGAAGTGTCAGAAGACTAATACTGGACAGCACAGATAGCTGATGGGCAGAACCATTCCAATATATGCTATTTTTGATCATTTCAGCATAAAAATAACTCTGACTTTCACAGCTATATACGGCCACTGGAAATGCTGATGCTCAGAAATGAGGATCTGTACTTTAGTTCTAAGGGAGACTGCTTTACCAGATACTGGAATGTTAGACCATTTCTTCCTGAGGGGAAACCTTTTCTTGCTGATGTCTCCATCACTGTGTTTGTGTCAAGCCGCTCTGCTCTCCTAGCTCCCTGGTCAGGTGTTCACGCTCATCCTGTTTTATCCAGTCTAATTTCTTTCCACTCCAACTCTCACCTCCCTAACCCCAGTGTCTCTTTGCCGTCTCCCACCACATTCTCATGGTCCATTCAACCTTCCTTGACTATTTATCATAAAAGAGCTCTTCAATTCTTTACCACACTGCTCTGCTCAGTTTCCTTTCCAGACACTGATCTAACTCACAAACTTTATCTCATACACTTCCTTTTGGACTTTCCTTTCCTGCTTTTCTACTCAGACTTTTCCAGAAGTCTTTATACTTTCAGAGCTGCTTCTTCTCCCTTCCTTTGCAACCAGCTCAGACAAGCCTTAATTTTCCCATGTGCTTTCCCCTCCTTGTTTTTCCAGCACCAGCCTCTCCTCCCACCTCATTTCCTCTACTTGGATCCTCATCACCAGCCCCTACAAGAGGGCTGCTCGAGGAACTAAAGTTACTCATGACTAAGCCCTGTTTCTGCAGCTCAATCAAAGTACTGTTTAGAAAGCTTCTTATTGTGTATTCCCATTTTTGTTGCCAGTGAGAGCAATGTCTGGAAGTCTCAGCTGGAGTAAAAACAGAGGGGTGGTGCTGGAGAGCTTAGGAGATTTGGAACGGCTTCAAACTTCCTTCAATGAAGCATGGGGAGGCAATTAATGGGGAAACCTGGTCCAGTGCCCATCTGCAGTCTGCCTGTGCTATACAGCTGGCCTTACTCATTTGAACATTTTCTTTGGTTCAATTCACCACACGGCTTTACTTCACTGGGATTAGCTCTTCAGTTGTTGTAAGCTTACGCAGCCTTATTGAAAGTAGTGTAGAGATGCTGGTTCACAGTAAATAAGGATACGGTCCCCCCTACTTTTTTTTTTTGACTTTGAATGGAACTAAAAATTGAAACAGAATTTCACTTGGTGTCATCTCAAAACCCCAAGTTAAACATAATTTCAGTGTAAAACCTCAAAGTGGTCTGGGTAAATATGAAAAGGCTCATGAAGTTTAGGCAATCTTTAAATAGGCATGACTTCAGCTCTGTTCATGCAATTATCTGTTCTGGTTCCCAGTGTCAGGTTTACTGCAAAAATTTTGCATTCATTTATCTCCAACTGGAAGAAAAAAACCATGAAAATGATTTCAGTGTATTCAGGTTAAGTACTTGTTTGCCCTTATTCTGAGCATTGTATTTTCAGCAATCTGAAATGCTCAGTTTCATAGACTTCCCAGACACTAAAGGATAGATCTTCCATGGGAAGTTGGGTTAGAGTGAAAAGAGGATTTGTGGATCTTGAAAATAGGCAGTGTACTAGCTATATTTTAAGCACTTTTCCCTGAAATGCAATCCAGAATCAAGAGTTACAGTCCTCAGGACATGGGAAGGGTTATATAATTCAAAATGGTAGTCCCAAACTCCTCTGTACCAAGAGGAGAAGACTAGCCAACAGAAATTGCCAAAGACGGATTCTGACAGAAATCTTTCTGCTCCCTCGAGTTTAAGTGCAGAGTTAAGGCTCTGGGAAGGCATATTGCCTAACGAAAATATGTTTTAGAGTTACATTAATTATCTAAGAATAATTAAGGCCTCTTTATAGGTTATGTTATGAACCAGATTCCCATGATGCTCAAGCACTGATGTCAAAAATTGCAGCTGGTTCTGTGAAAACTCCAAGCATTAGTATGTTTAGGAATTTGTGCCAGATGTAAGTGATTATATGTTCTGTGCTTATGCTTGTCAGTAGAAGTATAATGCTTTTAAAGGAAGACCTTGGAACTGATGTATATAGGTAGAATAAAATTCCCATCTTTTGTATAAATGTCTTTATAACAATCATTAAAACACTCATGTGGGAAAGGATAATGTTAGGGTCATTTAGGTTTATTTACTGCCTCAGCTAAAGGAGGAATATAAGCCTCTTTTCAAAAATCCTTTCCTTGTCAAAGAGCAGCTTAGATGTGAGCCTGAGGTAGGATGGTAGGTATTGCCACTGCTTCAGTTGAGGTAGCCAGACATAGAAAATTGCAAGAAGGAGCCAGAAATGGGGTGGTCTAAAATCCTTATGGAAGAGGAACCTGAGTTCCTGCAGGTGAATTCCTGCACCATGAAATCCAAAGTTGCATATACAGAATAAAAAATAAGTCACACCAGTAGTTCTTCTTCACACTACTTAAGGCTGAAAAGGTGTCAGAGAAAATCTTCAGACAGCTGATAGAAACTGTGAAGCTGAGATTTACATGTTATCTTCATCTTAATGTAAAAGTGCACTTGGCATGAATATGTGATAGGCAATGTGAGTGACCACCTTTCACACATTATTAAAAAAAAATAGAAAAAACCAGGGAAAGATGAATCAAAAGATGCACAGATTCAGAGGCCAAAGTAAGAAATGCAGCCAACAGTCTATGATCTTCCAAACATGAAAGCAAAGACCATAAAAATAGCTGGTTTAGCTAACATTTAGCCAAATTACTTTTCCTATTTACTTTTCTCCCACCTGTGAATATGATCACATGTTAATTGTTGTAGAACGGAGAAATATTCAATGGTATATCATTAATTCACTTCTTTTTTCCAATAGGAAATTTCTTATTCTTTCCCTGCCCCTCAATTTACAAAATAAAATCTCTTAACAAGATTGGCCATTAAAAAAAAATAAATCTGCAGAAAAAATGTTTTTAAAAGTAATTCTGTGGCAATCTCAAAGAGCTTCAGTAAAACACACTATGAGCACGTAATTATTTTCTCATCTAACTTCTCCTTAATAGGGTTCAAGGGAAAAGTGAAAATAATTTACTTGCTAAGGATTTTAATATAAAACAGCCTTTTTACAAAGAATGTCTCCATTCGTCACTTAGATTAAGGCAAACCCCTCAATTTTGACAGGAGTCTCCTCATAGCTGCCTGCAGTCAAATTATTGCTGAAGTTTTTGTTGATTTCCTACATTTGTAGGTTGTTTTCTAAAGCAATGCTATTCAGAGCAGGACATTCCTCACACTAGATTATTTTGTCCTAGAAATGACTAACATGATCATCCTGTTTCATAACTTAAAGTAAAAATACCTTCTCTGAGTTTAAATGTATTTCTCTCTCATAAATTTAGATCCATCAGTAATGTTCCCAGACCACCAAGCTTCCTGAAGAAAGCACTTAGTGCCAAAGTCTGCTTCCATTTATGTGGATGTTAAATTCTGCTGTTATATGTGCCAGTGGCCAAAGAAGTAAGTTGTAAAAGAGTAATTAAGAACATCACTTCCCCAATGTAATTATGTGTGTGATTTTGAAGGCAGATTTTGGCTGGTTTACCACTGGCTTTCCAAAAGTCTTTTTTTCTCCCATGAAATTGCACTTATTTATTGTTTATTAGAACTGGTTTTGGCTATATTAAAGATTTTGAAAGAAATGTAGTAGTTTGTTCCCACATTTTCCCTGAAGTGAAAACCTTAAAATCTAATGTATTCTCTTTAGATACTGCTCTGATTAAAGAAGGAATATGATGCTTCAGAACAATCAAACATTTTAATGAATTTTTAGCAGGATTAGTGTTCTTATGTTTCAGGAAATAGGCGAGAGATCTAAAGCTATCAGTCTTTACATCTATATAACACCTTTCCCTTAGCAATGTCTTGTTTATATTAGTGAAAATATTTTGAGTGCTAGAATACTCTTCCAAGGGATGTGGTAGAGTCCCCACCACTGGAGGTTTTCAAGATAGGATTGAACAGGATGCTAGATAATCTCATCAAGGATCCCTTTCCTTTAAAAGGTTGAACCAGATGATATTTCTAAGTCCCTTGAGCAAGGAAGAAACTGGAGATACCACGTTGAGACTTATTTAATTGCTAGTTTATCTAGGTGTTTAGCAATTTTGAATCTTCAGTGATGAATGTGGAGTTTTAATCAACTACATAAAAGAAAGGGATTTGGCATTCCACAGCCCAGTTTAGTCAACCCTCTCTGCCACACACCTTGGGATGCTGGGCAGCAGCTCCTCAGACACCCCTGAGATGTGACCTGCTAACCTCCCTCAGAAACGTGTTCATTGTCTGTCCGACTGAAGTGATCCTATACCTCTCACCACACAGAGAAACTGATTCCTCAGTTCTTGGGTTCTTATGACAAAATTGCTCTCTAAGCAAATCTAGGTAAAGATATCTACAAAAAGATATTTTAATCTTAAAAGTTGAAGTGGGTAGAGTTATTTACTCTTTTAACTAGATAACTGTAAGCTTAAGTTATTCTGCCTATGGCTCGAAATGACATGGCATTTTATGCCTTTTGGAAATAAAACCTCTGCAGTTCATGTTGAAGAAAAGATACTATATAACATAAAAATACCACCACCTTGTGGGGAAGAAATACGTCCCAACATGTGCAAATATTCCTATGTATTCCACAGGCAGAGCCAAAACCAATACATAGTTATTATGCATTGAAATCAAAAATGAAACAATTATTCTAATAGAAGGTAATTTCTATTAAAATAACAAGGTATTGCAATAGATAGATTTACCTTCCGAGCTGGGCTTAACACGGCAGCTCCATAAACTTGGCACAAATTGCACAGCTAATTACAAACATATGATGTATGCCCATGATTTATTATGATATTTAAAATTTATAAATGTTTAATGTGTTTGTAAAGGTATTATAAAATAATGCATTTTTATATGAAAGATTAATGGATAAATATATTTAAGTGCCAATTTGCACAGCATTTCCTTCAATTCTGCTTTATCCCACTCTCATTTTCATAGAAAGCATTGAAATTAGGCTCTTTTGACAAACAGGACATCTGGCAGAGGCTGAAATATACCCAGCCTGTACTCAATCAACTGATGAACAAGAGCATCCTTTCTCCTCCTAAAGTCCCCATTTTTTTTTGTTTTCTATTTAAGTTCCAAACTCTATCAAACATAAGGCAGGGTTTGTACAGACAACGGTTTCATTCACTGCAGGCCTAACAGTCTGTCCTGTGCACTGAATGACGTAGTATCCTGTGGAAAAAATATTATATGCTTATGTTGTTAAAGGCTGTAGTCTAAAAATGATACTTATGATTTAGCACAAGACTGAAAGCTTAACTCTAGAATTTCCCAATACTTTTGAACAATTTTCAATGTTAGTAACAGCCAAAACAAAAGTTTTCATGTTTATTTTCACAGACACCATTGAAAGAGAAGAGTGAAAATATATTCTTTTATCCATTACTATAACACCACTGAAGTAACTCTAGGTCTTAAAAAAATAAAATGAAGTTTTCTTTATTGGAAGGTATGAAACACCTTCTAAAATATATACTAGTGAAGGGAGTTTGTACTGTTGAATAAGGAAATTCTATTTTACTACTAGAAGTGACTTTTTTCCCCCCATCCTGGTATCCATGTAGCAACAAAGGAGTCTGTGTATAGCAGAATGCTACCAGGATAAAATACATTCAAAACACAATCTAGCAGAATTAAATCTGTTCCTTGAAGAGGACATTAGGAATTTATGTAGATGAAATAAATTATTTTTCTTGTCCTGCATTGAAACAAAACATTGTAGAAATCCAACACTGCTCTAAGGTAAGAGAGACTTGTCATTCACACTGCCCACTTGACACATTCAACTTGGATCTTTCCGTGCCTAAAAAGCAGACTGCAGGCTTTCTTAAACTAATTCAGGCAATCTAACCTGGTCCTAGGCTTCCTACCTGACCATAAAGGTCTCTGGACTCCAATTTCAGAGATTCTTAAATAGTCCCAGAAGGGCTAATTCTCTTTTGGGAGCAGGCACTTAATGTAGAAGGAGATACAAAGGAGAAAGCTTACTTCACACAGTAGTGCTGTTGCCAAGAAATCAGGGAAAGGCTCTAGGTTTACATTAGCTTGAGGATGTTTGCTCCACAATTTCTACTACTCTGTAGCCAAAAAAAGGCAGAAAAGTTAGGGATAATTCTCTTTTGAGCTTCTTCTCTTGAACTTCTTACAGCACAAAAGTCAAACAAACCAGGAAAATTAGCTAAACTCCTGTGAGAATGGGATTTTACTGGGAGAGGTTCCTAGTTTTTCTGCTCCTGCTTTAGGTTGTTGCTGATGGCTTTTAAATGCTCAAGCACCCTCTGTTTCCAATAAATACATTTGCTCAAGAAAATATGCTGCTTAGGCAACAGATTCCTTCTCTTTTTTATTCTTTTCTCTTTCTTTTTTTTTTTTTTTTTCCCTTTTTCTGGCTGTGTAGACCTTCTGAGAGCCTGAATATGATCAGAAGATTTTTATTTTTTCCCTGATCTAATTTGTTTCATGTCTAACTTTTGGACACAAAGTTCTTTCAAAAAATCCTATCAGCTTCAGATCCACAATCAAGAAGAGCAATTAGAAAAACCTAAACTCCAGAACATACTTGTAATCAACATCTACATTTGGCATTGCAAAATTCCCCTGGCATGCAAATGTACAAGGGTGTCTTTTTAGTTTCTGCCTCTTCTGTGTCAAAATTCAGAGCTGAGACAAAGTGCTGACTAAAACCCTAGGGAAAGCAAGGTCTATTAGGTGTGATCTTTGCACCACTTACTACAGAGTAAGCACAGAGTTCAGCAGACAGCAAAGCAGCCACAGATGGTATCCATCATCTGAAAAAGGGGAGTAGTGAACCACTGTGCTCAGCAGATTGAAAACTAGGGCACTCCCTCGGGAGAGGTGACTGGAGGTACTTAAGCAGGATGTTTGTTCTCCAGATTGTTTCTGGTTTTTGTTTTCATCTCAAAGTGAGTGTTCACTCACCTGGAGACACCATGAAGAATGCATATTCATCTGGGGAAGGCATGCACAAGTCTGTCCTCACTTATCAAACTAAGAGTCCAAATCACAGGGTGACTGTATTACACTTTTTGTTTTACCCTAGTCTCATTTCATGGCTCTGACATTCATGGCTTCCTAACAATTTTCAACAGAGCTGAAGTTTTATTTATTTTGTCAGTCACCATGTAAGACTTTGTCAGAGGAATTGGAGAATGTAGGTTTGAATGTACACAAAAGAGAGAGGAAAATACCTTTGCTAGTTAGCAAGGACACTGAAACTTGATGAGTTCCATGGTTAACTTTTTTCTATGTCTGCCTATAGCCCAGGTTGTCTCAGACTTTTCCAAATAATCCTGGGTTCAGACCAGCTGTTTGACCTGATCAGCTGATGCATTCCCTGTTACACCCTTTATTGCCCACATTCTACATAATTACACAAAAATTTCACAACTGGTTCTCAAGGGTGGGCTACCAGGCTGCACCTTGTGTGAATAAAGTGGGCTAAAGAATCATACGTTCTATATGCAGCCAATGCCTTATTATTAGTCTAAAGCTGGCAATATAATTATTAGGCCAGTTGCACCAAAAATAACTTTTACAATCAGGCTATCAAATTATTACAACTCTTTCCCAACAGTGGTGCACTTAGCACCGATATACGTTTTTTAGTGTCTTACCCTTTCTTCTGTCAAGCTTACCTTCCTATGTTTCTCAAGGTCCTGAAACCAATTGCATCCACTTGTTTTGATGTTTAAGAGAATTGAAGAGAATTTATTTGTCCAGACTCTTTAGACAGCTTTTAGAAAGCTGTCTCATTTCAGGAATATAAAAATTAAGTACCTAGTTTCAAATCCCTTTTCAAAATTTTGATTGCTACTTGCAACCAATCAATTCAATCTCTTAAAAGATCCAAACAGATGAAATAATTGTGGCTAGGAAATGATAAAAAAAGACCCAAATCCAAACTTCCAAAAGCCAACCAGCCCAAGTGCTTGAACAGACTGGTACTGCTGGGAGAAAGACAGCCACCAGTCAGATTAACCAGCAACTAGGCATTTGCTTGGAGACTTTCCAATCACAAAAAGGGTCAGCTTAGAAAGAAGTATAAAAGACTCCTTGAAATTTTTTTACCTAGGAGACAGGGATGTAAGAAAATCTTGTGAAGCAAAGCCTGGTGTGGCACTGCCAGAAGCTTCCCTGCAACACTGCAACCTTCCCATGGACCACCCCAAATTATCTGTGTCCAGCTGGAGGAGAGGGACATGCACGTGGGCACTCACACCATAGTGTGCCTGTGGGACTCTGAGGGGCATTTTACACCAGTCCAAGCCCCAGCAAGCTGTAGGGAACTGCAGGGACACGTGTAGTGCTGGAGAACACACATCTCCAGTGAGAGATGAAAATGTATGTCTTGCAATGAGGGAACCATCATTCTCAGGATATGAGGTGCACAGGTAAATCCAGAGGGCCACAAAGAGGGCCCACAAAGTGTGCACATCACTCTGTGTGAGCGTGTTGGGGTAGGATTAGAATGTTTGGGAATTTTTTATAGAATAGCATCTATTTACACTTTGTATGTGTCTACTACAATGGATTATGTTGTATTGATTGTTGTATTGATGATAATGATCCCAAATTATTGATTTCCATTAATTTCTGTAACATCAGCAAAACAAGAAACTTCTTTGATCCAGATTTGATTCAATCCACAGTACTGGAGCAGTTTTCCCTGCTCTACTCTATGAATAAATGCCTTTTGCCTTCTGTGGCCATAGACGCAGTGAGCATTCCAGATGCTGTTTCAGGATCAACCTTCCCAGCAGAGAGGTGCTGCTCTGGAAATTGGTTTCCCCATGAGGGGAACCTCTCACTAGAGCTGCACATTCCTTTGCAGAGTTTCAATATGAGTGAATCACCACTTTCTAATGAAAAAGTTCAGCCAAAGGACTCATAATCTGCTTGACATTTTGTTTAGTTCAGCCAGACATCAACTGTAATATCACAGCTTTTACAAAGTAACTTGAGATGGTTTTTAGCAAACCAGCACTATCTAAAATATTTTAGACTGCAGGCCTTTTGTGTGTAAGTTGAATAAACCAGGCAATTACTTAGCTGGTTATATTCAAGTATTTTTCCAAGAATATGCTTGATTTATGCTCTGTATAGCATCACTGAAGGTTCCCTAGGCATTTGTTCTCCTTGCAGATCTCATGCTTATATCACAAGCTTGTTTTCCTCCCTGTTTCTTACATAAAGAGAATCAGAAGTGCAAAATATGGAACTTAAGTGTATTCCAAAAGATGTAGACAAGAAAAGAGTGGATGTGACTTGAGAGTTTTATCAACTCTTTGTACTAATCAGAAATAACTCCGAATTTACACCTGTGATGAGAGTGAGTACAAAGCCTTGCACTATGACAGCGAGCAATGAGATGTCACCTCCTTGAAACATCATGTTATAAGCAGTAATTAAATGCTAAATTCGCCTGAGTTTGCATATGCATTCTTTATAGAATTTCTTCATATAACTCAGTTTCAGGACTAATCCCCAAAAGATTTTGCTAACAGCAGTGCAAATTAATTGAAAGATAGCTCATTTTCTCAATAAAGTCATCCAGCTTTCTAATAGACATTGAATAAAATTAATGGAATAATTTTGACAGTTTGTCTGATAGGTGCCTTTCAAACTCTGCAGCACTGCCTTGCTCTGCTACATGGACTTCAATGTTTTTATCTTCAGAGGACACAAATGTCTCATACAGCTTAGCCAATGTCAGCATTAATAAGTTACTTATTCAATATCAATAATCAAAAATATTTCTTGTCTCACCCACAAATACCATTTTTCTTTTCATTCTGACATTACAGATCTCTGTTAGTGTAACTGAGCAGGGACAAAATGTCCAGTTCTTTCCCCTCCAGGTGAGAGCTGGACTCTGTCTTGCCTAACTCCACATCTCACCATTTTTCACTCATGCATTTTTGGCTTCACAACTATAAAAGGAGTGAAAACAACCACAAAAACTGGCAGTTAAGGCATTTTCGTGGAAGGGTGGGCTGAAAGTAAAGGGATTCGCACCCAGTCGTCCTGTGCTGACCACTTTGCTATATCTTTCAAAAGACACCATCAGTTCAGGTTGCCAGTGGATGTAGGTATTTTCAATTAAGAACAGATCATGTAAGCACTTACTGTAATTTTAGTTTACAGCTCTCCAGACGCCTCCAAAGCTGTAGCTATTTCTGTACTGACTGCAGAAAGGATTTAAGCATGCCCTTTCAGAAGAGCAGATTATGTTTTCCCACTGGTGCTTTGCATCCAATATTCCGGTCCTTTAGCACCAAAATTATGTGTCTCAGTTAGTCACATTAACTCCCTGGTCAGCTTTCTACCTTTGTATCACTATTTCATTAGCGTGTCTCTCCTGTGAAAATGAAAATGTGACCTTTCTGTTCAATGGGGATGAGGAGCCAGGTAATTTGCTGATGACAATTAAAGGCTTTGGGTCTGCTCTCTTGAGCTGACAGGTCACAACTTCCAAGATCTTTTCTTTTGTTCAGGATCACTGGAGTGTATTGTATTGCAACTGCCTCCTGAGAATTTGCAAGCAAAATCTTCTGGTAATGTTTTTATACAATTCCTGCCCACAAAGGAATATTAAGACCACACGGCTGACAGCAAGAAATCCAAAGTTCTGCTAAATTTTCTGCCCAGTAGTAGTTGTGGGTGTGCTATGTGCTATACATACATGTCCAAAAAGCACAAGACATATTCTACATGTATATACTTTTTAAAAATCTACAGTAGCTCCAATATGTTCAGACATTTTGATGTGACACATGTTCAGTAGATCAGGATCAGATCTGTAAGAGTGGAGATTTTGATACAGTGATAATGATCTGAAGTTTCACAGTGAGCATATCTGATCTACAGACATTATGTTCAGAGCTCCTGCTGGGCTGAGAGATGTCCAGAAATCCTGGATGAGTACTGTGCAAATATTTTGCTCTGACAAGATTTCCAGGAATGAAAATGGATTCTCCTTGTGAAACTGAAATTCATGGTGACTTAGCTGGATAACTCCCACTCTACACTGCCAGTCTCTGCAGTTTCTATAAACCATAATCCTTCAAATCATGCCTGTTTACATTGCCTTTTAATGAAATAAGGCAGGTAGAAAAATATTCATTAAAACAGTTGCCAGACCTTAACACAGTCTCTACTTCTTTTATTCTTTAGCTATATTTGTGCAGTTCTCATGAAATTGTTGATGCATGATGCATCAGAAAGGATTAAACAATTGTAACCTTATTAATACCACTTAACAGTTTTTTATAGCTAATAGATCATCCCAGGTGAACCAAACCTTCCTTGTATGATTACAGATTTGACTTACAAAGGGTTTGATAAAATATGTTTAAATAACTAGAAGTCTGTTGATATAGCATTGAACAGAATTTTGATAACAATTTTGGCACAATCATTTCAAATCTGCACTAAAGTGATGAAGTTAAAAGATAATGGTTAATCATAATCTGGTTGGTATATTTCAAGTGGGATTAATGAAGAATATGTCATTGACCTCTTACTATCTTTAAGACAACTATTGAAAATGCAAATCTGTGCTGACAAAGCTGTATATAATATAAAAAAAAAGCCAGAGTTAAAAATAATAGTAAAGGAAGCAAGTTTTTCCAGAAAAAAACCCCCAAACTTCTTTGAGAAGCCACCTGAACCCTTTGCATAGTAAGTATTTTAATGCAGCAAATTTGAGGCTATATTCTAGAGACTAATGATGCTACTTAGAAATGGGGGAATACGCTCTGGATGTCACTGACTCAGAAAGGGAATTAGTCTGGTCGTGGTAGTTAACAAACTGGACATGAACTTAAAATGTACTGCAATGCTAAAACAGCTGATACCAATCTCTAATCTAAGCCTAGGAAGTAAGTGAATCAATGCCTGTAAGTATCTACACGGGAAAGTGATTTAACAGAATATATGAGCCATTAATATTGCAAACAAAGACGAAAAAATGTCCATGCACTGTCAGCTAAACCTAAACAATTTCAGTATAAAATAAGCTATAGAGACTTTACTGGGACTGCAGTTGATTTACACATATTGAAAGCTAAAGTGAGCCCCCCTCTTCCTTACTTCAAGTTACACCAAGCTTAGCAGTCTATCCAACTCTGTCACTCAGAAGAAGTTAGGGCCTGTGCAGGAAACACTGAGAGGTTTTTGTGAGAATTCAGGTTAATCAGATAAAATATTATGGCACAAATGTTGTGATATATATTAAAATATACCAAAGTAGTATTTTATTATGAAGATTAATTATTAGAAGTTAGGGTGAGACAGTTATTAATAGTCTTGAGAGAAAATGATGATTTATGCTTTCTTCAATTCAATTATACAGGTACATTTAGAATCATAGAATCACTTGGGTTGCAAAGGCTCTTAAAGACCATTGAGTTCCAACCCACCTGTCATGGGCAGGGACATTTTCCACTAGACCAAGTTCCTCAAAGCTCCATCCTACCTGGCCTTAGATACTCCCAGGGATGAGGCATCCATTGCTTCTCAGAGCAACCTGTTTCAGTGGCTCACCAGTCTCACAGCAAAGATCTTCTTCCTAATATCTAATCTAAACCTCCTCTCCTTCAGTTTAAGGTCATTCCCATTTGTCCTATCACTACAGGCCCTTGTGAAAAGTCTCTTTCCAGCCTTCTTGTAAATCCCCTTTATGTACTACAAGGTGTTCTGAGGTCTCCCTGGAGCCTTCTCTTCCTCCAGGCTGAACAACCCCAACTGTCAATCATCTCTGGTTTCCTGGCTCATCACAACACTCAGCAAAATTTATCAGGCTGTCCTTCACTAGTTTTTCTACCGTAGCAAGAGTCAGTCCCAAGAGGTAGGACAACTGAGTCTGGTCTCTGCATCTGTGGTGTCAGTGCTCATTCCATGGCATTCACAGACCCCTTCCATCTCTTCTGCTCAAGTTGCTTATCAGCAGCACCCCCTAGTTATTTTCCTTTGACACCTCTCTGTCGTATCAATCTGTCTGTTTTGTCAATAACAAAGAAATCACCAAGGAAAAAGAAATCTTTAGGACACATGCACAGACAATCAACATGATCATATAAATATCTGAGAGAAAATAAATTGAATATTCCTTTCTCCCCTGAGATAAGAATCAAAGGGTTTTTTTCATCAGTGATTTCAGGTTCTCACAATTTAACAGTCAGCATCTGAAACAAGACTGCTGAAAAACTCAAAAGCTGCCTTTTGCATTATTTTTGTCTCTAAATGCACAGTTATGAAATAACTTACACAATTCCTTTGTACAACCCCTGAACACAAACACATATACATTTAATTCCATGCCCCAACCCCAAAACTTACTTGGTTAGGGAAGCCTTAATAATTTTTTGGAAGAACATATTCATATATTTATTTTGGCATGTTGATCAATGAAATGAATTTTTGGTGATGGATGTAATTATTCATCTTTGAACTAAAGTATGATACTGTTAGGAAAAAAATATAAGGCAAAGGACAATCAAGTAGGATGTTGCAGGTTTTCTTTTCCCATAGCATCACCTCCTTTTGAGATGTGAACTATGTTGCCTATATATTTTTCATCATGAAAGCCACTCGCAACATTTAGAAAAGCTGATGCTCTTTTTCTCAGCAATGGTTATTTGTCTTTCTTGTTGAATTTTGAATTAAATCTTAGAAAAAAAAATTTCTGTGTATGTCTTAATGTTTGTATGCTTTCCAAAGGCCTCTTGAATCATGAACTGGCTGTCTGTGTCCAAAACCGTCATGCTGGCCTAATCTGTGATATGGTTGCTAGTGAACCCAATCTGCTGGCAAAGGCTGGGAGAGGCTTAGGAAATCAATAACTTCTTCAGCTAAAAAGAATACTTCATAGATGCAAGAAGCATTATAAATGGTGCTATAACAGATAACATGGAAGAAGATGCAAACAACAAAATGTGTGCATGGCCTCTGTGTATTTGCTAAACCAAAGCAAGAATATAGCTTTGCCATATATTGAGAGGTTGTGTTCAACGTCTGGAAACCATTGCCTTTTGGAATTTCCATGAGAGGTTAAAGGGGTGCATATATTTATGGCTGGTATTGTTTAGTCATTACAACAATGAACAGTGATAAAAATGACTGGCAAGCACTTTCCTATTGTGGTAAATTCAGTTTATTTTGCTACAAATTACAGGTCATTATTCCAAACCCTTGGAAGTCAATGAAAAGAGTCCAGCTCCTCTCTCACTGAAAGGAACTGGGCTGATTTTGTAGTGCAAGTGGGTGTGGCATGAGGACCACCAGCCTACGGAGCTGATACAGAACTGGGCATGCAGGTTGATTTTCAATGCCATGAAAGAATCTGGGACAGGACCAGGATCCAGAGGGTATTGAGAGAGAACCAATGGCTTTGACTTTCAGCAGCCAGTTTCCTCTGAGTTCTACATTCAATATGAGCCACAAGCCTCATGACTCTCTCGAGGTGTTACAAACCCAGACTTCTTACAGCTAGTGGAACAGAAAGAAAAGTGTATTAGAATTAAACTTTGTACAATTACTTCCCTTTTTTTTTCTTTTTTTTTTTTT